>JAKGSA010000005.1:4567516-4691324 GCA_033558755.1 Philaethria dido
TTACGTTTATTATAGATAGGTTATAAAGAAAGATAATATATTTTAAGCTGTTGTTTAAAAATGGATAATGATTTTGCTTGCCTCATATTCAAAGGTAAATCATTCCATAATCGAGAGGCTGTAGCTGTGAAGGAGGAACTATAAAAGGAAGAGGAGTGTGAAGGAATTTTTAGGATAAAATTTTCATCAGAGCGCAGATTTTACATATATAGATTTTAAAGAAATATTATAGACTATAGTTGCTCCCCGCAACTTTATTTCTTTATAACCCTTTCCACGCTGTTTCTACTTATGAACCGTTTTCATCAAATCTAAGATCATGTCAATGGGAAATCCTCATGAAGCCATTTGTGGTATCAGCTATTCCCGTTTTAATTTTTTATATAATATCAATCAAAAGTACCCATCACACTGAACAATTTTACCAAGACGACATTTTTATGTTATGGATTAGTCCTGCCCAGGCCTATTAGCTATATATCAAAAAAGTTCATTCACAAACAGATAAACAGACAGATAAAAATTATAGATTGTATGACTGTTTTCCACCCCATTAATTGTTTTTTTCGCAAATATCTTTCATGTACAGACAAACACAAAAGAGCAGAAAAGTCAATTCTGTACCTGAAAAGTTTTAGAAAAATATCAATTGGGTACGTTAATATGTCGTTAATAGAAGTGAAAAAACCAATCAGTAGAATTTTTGTCTATCTGTCTGTCTGTATATTTGAACGCGCATCACGCAAAAACTACTTGACAGAAATGAATGAATTTTGGCATGGTAATCGCTTAGAATCTGGGGGTACATATAGGATAGTTTTTATCCCGTTATTCGACGTAGTTTTCATGGAAACATTGAAAAACCTACATAGACAAATTACTTTATAGGCCGATAAGTACTGGACAGAAATGAATAATTTTTGCACAACAATAGCTTAGAGTCTGGAGGTACATATAGGATAGTTTTTATCCTATCGTTCAATTTAATTTTCATGAAAAAAATTAAAATCCTACATAGACAAGTTACTTTATATGCCGATAATTACTGGATAAAAATGAATTATTTATTGCATGGTTATAGCTTAGGATGCCTAGAGCAACTTATAGGATACTTTTGAATTGATAGTCAATGTAGTTTTCATTAAAAACATAAATAACTGATACCCTCAAATTACTTCAATTACTCGCATAATTTCTTTCTAATTACACTAAGTAATATTAATATTAGATATAAAAATATTAAAAGAAATGTAAAAGAAAACAAGAAATATACATTTATTTAATAAGAATCATATAATCGATTTTAGATATATTTCATCAATCCATAAAGTATGAATGCATAATAAGTAATATAATAATTTTATATTTGTTTTCAATATTTTCATGATTATTTAAGTGAATTTTTTAATACAGTATAATAAAAATAATTTAATTTCTTACACAATTGAATTATTATTTATTGGCAACATGATAATTTATTTTATCATTAATATGAGGGTAATAGAAACTTTTAAGAAGAAAATCTTTTAAAGTAATAAATTCTTATTGTAAGAAGTTAAAACTGTGTTAATTTATAAAATGGGAAAGTGTATTCATAAAGTAAGAGACAACATGACACAGGTAACGTAAAGTAAGTTAAGTAAGTTTTATTAGTAAAGATAATAACAATTATCCTATTCTGATTATTAATGTGAAAGTTAGGAAACTTAAATATTTAGACGATATTTGTTACTCTAAAACTTAGGACTGTAATGTAGAAGATTTTATATGCATGCATCGGACTTATAATTTATTCATGTAAGGCTGGCTACAGAATAATCTAATAGGAAAAAATAAAAAAAACAGTCAAATTATATTGATTACAAAATAGTAAGCAAAACCATTTTTTTTTTCAAATATTATTTATATTCGAGAAAAAAATTAGTAGCAATACCGCTAAATAAAAAAAAATTAGAAAGCGTATAATTTTTTTTACGTGGAAATGAAACCTACGTCTAGTGTTGTGTGCACTTAGAAATATCAAAATATTTAACAAACAGCATTCTCTCTTGCCAAATGATTGTTCATAGAAATAATCTTTAAAAAAATTTTTTTTCTAATCTCTGTACCGAGATGCTAACAACAAAAATAAGTTATAATAAGTGTATAAAAATTTCGACATGGTTGAATAAGAACGTATGTCTTAGCGGTCATAGTGCTTGGACGAGACTGGCACTGGTTCGAATCTTGCAGCGTTCAATTTTTTAAACCTTTTAAAAATGGTTTTCTGTTCCTAAGTATGTGATTTAATAATATTAAAAGCACCGTAAGTACAGTAAATAGCAGTTGCGACCACCGTGGCGCAGTGAGATAGACTCTCTCCGCCTACTAATTAATACCTAATTATACTTCTAAGATTAAACATATAAACATTTGGATATTTATATATTAGAATATTCAGACTTAATAATTGGAAAAAGGTAAATAATTGTAAAAAGGTAAGGTGTAACCAGAAAGATTTGGTGAGGGAAGGCGAATATTTAGTTATAAAAAATAAACACGGCAGTACTTAACATGAAAATAAGTGAAAAATCCTATGTTTAGCGCGAACTAAGTCGCGGGCACCACTAGTAGTAGTAGTAGTAGTAGTAGTAGTACAGTGTCTACTCTAGTCATATAATTTTAGTGCCACTTTGGTCTAGTGTAACCGGAAACGTTACGATTGGTCGTAATTTAAAATACTTACATGTAATAATAATTTGATATGTTTGACTATTATTTCTATACTACATGGTTTTTTGGCAACATCCTGTGCATTAAAAGATAGCTTTCGAGAGCAAAGCAATAAATATAATATAATAAAAAAGGAAATATTCACTATTTTTCAAGAAAAACACGACATGCCTACCCTCCCAGATATTTAATAAACATTTATTAAATACAAAAAAATAAAATTGCTTTTTCTTAATTATTTTATTAAGTAAAACTTCAGTAATAATTGTTACTTGTCAGTATTCGATGTGATCTCTGGCGCTGTGTGAAATTAAAATATTTATTTTTTATTAAAAAAATTGTATATTTTAGTAATGTTATTTTATTAATATTACATTTAAATTTGTAAGTTTACTCGTCGTCAAACAGGATTAGACGTTTTGTACCACATTTATGCTACATATATACTATTTTAATATATATATTACTATCATATTATGGTGTGGCGACACATGCCGTGGCGACGCATCACAATGAAAACAACCGGTCTGATCAATTATAGAAATTATATGTTGTTTTAAAATGATACGTCATAAGTATAATCAATATATAGGTAGGCTTGTGCGGAAATGGCAAAACGGAGTGTCTTGACGTTATGATTACTCTGCTATGCGGAATAAAAACGTACTTAAATAAAGTAAAGGATATAATAAAATGTTATTAATTTTATTTATTTTCGTTTAAGTACTTTTTCACCATTGACTTTTCTGTTAAAACGGCGAAACATCTTTAAAAAAGAATAGGATCGTGTGTGAGTCCTATAAGTTACATTATTTTCAGAATTAAGCATCGTAGTTTTCTCTTGAATACATTTTGATCTCGGAGAAATGTTCAATTTCCTTCGTCTCAAATAACTCCTGGCGCTTTTCTTAACTTCCGCTTTATTATTACTATTTAAAACATTAACTTTTGACAGTATCTCTTCATTTTGCTTGAATATACGTTCAATTACATATTTTAAATGTATCAAATCTTTATTCAATTTAGGTAGTTGTATTTTATTGACGAGTTCAATTTTTTCAGTTATGACGTTTATAGCATTAAGTAAAGTTTGAGGATTTTGAAATCCAACTTCTGTCTTGCCAGTTGAAGTCTTACACCTCGGACATATCCTATAATAACCTTTATCTCCACTTTCCATGTTTAAATCTTTTATTTCATCCCTTGTAAACTGAAGATGGCAGTATACACAAGAGCATTGATCACATATTATGCCTTCGCTGCGATAAAGACATTCATGACAGTTTGGATATAACATTCTGAACTAAAAATATTAAAAACTGTTTAAAAAATTTATTATTATTAAAGGAATAAAAATAAATATAATATACAACGTATAAACGTCAGTAAATCTCCTTTCGTTTCCTCATTACGTTATATAACTAAGTAAATGTTCATGAGGGACATGAATCACAATACACACATATGTATTATTTCCAAGTTTCTTCGCTTATATTTTTTTATTGTACAGTACATTATGTATACATGATTATAGTTCTATACAAATCTCGCACATTTCTAGTGATATATCACTTAGGTTGATCAACAATCGTATTAAGAATATCAGAATTTTTAATTACCTATCCATATGCATTTACTTTTTATATAGTAATCAATAAGTATTACAAAAAATATATAACATATATAACAACAATATTGAGTCAAAAATGTACGTAGTTGTCATAACATATGAAATATAATTTGACTTTTGACAAATACGTAGGTACATGCAGTTTTCATGTAAGTAGGTTATAGATATTCGTGGTTTTTATAGATGATTTTTTTTTAACATTAATTGAGAGTTAACAAATTATGTTAATTCATGGACCATATGTTAAATAACATATGGTCCATGAATAAGTAGCTATAGTTTTGCCAGGTTACTTAGAAACACCGAACATCGTTTTACCATTTAGCTTTTAGACCTTTTGTTTAAAAAAAATGTTATATTTTTAATTTAAATTTATGTTCTATTTAAAATGATGTTATGTTAAAATTATGTTGTTATAATTACAATAATTTTAATATAAAACAAAAGAAAAATATACTTAAAAGCCACCTTGGACTTTAAATTTAAAAATAAATTATCAAGAAGTAAGTACAATGCAAATTTTATTTTTAATAACAAGAATTCGCGACAATACTTTATTTAAATAAATATAAACAAAGCTATCACAGATTTTCTCTTATGAGGTGTGCGCAATAGTGTTTTCAGGCCTCTAACGTCACGTAGATCATTATCTGGGGTGTCTTTTCTGAGCAACCGCCTTATACCTCAAAATGGGGCTATTTCCTGGGAAGCTCAGAGGACTCACGAACACTTCCGATGTAAACGCCTCGGTGTCATTTAGCAGAAGGTTGTCGGACGCCCTTACGGTCAGCGCGGTCGTATTGATGGTGTCCTTTAGAGGCGCCATGTCATCATCTTCGAATAACTGTTTTCTAAAAAAATCGGTCATACTTCGCAACAGCTTTCTTTTCACCGGACTCTTAAACAGTTGCTTTATGAGGTCGGACTCGTTGAGATCGTCAATGACGGAACATTTCTACGTCGGCTTCTTAGCGGTTGAGTGCTTGTTTTTAACACCCTCCTGCACCTCCAGTGCTCCCCTTGGGGGTCGCTGCGTTATTGCTCCTCCGTACGGGACTCTCCTTCGTCGCCATACACGTAGGCCTCCGGAGACTCTGCTGGACCTGCCCTTGGACGTGTGCCCCGTGATCAACAAGATGGCAGCTTGCTTTGATCTATCTTGATGGGCGCATGTTAGGTTGACGGCATCTTAGTGAGGTTGACGGTGCCGCGCAACACCGACACGCGCAGCGGCTGACTCTTGCTGCTGCTGCGAGACAGAGTGGAGTATTATCCGAGAGATGCCGGCGTCGTCGCTGGTGATGGTGTATTTTGTTCATTAGTATCCCGTCGCTGTGGCTGTACGACTGCCACCTGTTTGCCACTTGATTAACTGGGCATAGATACGCGCTGCGCGGACACCAGCGCGGCGAAGCCCGCCGGCTGCGTGCCCGTGCGCGCCCGACAACATACGACGCCGCGCGACGCGTCATCGCTGGCTGTGGTGCCAAAGGTCTATCTGGCTCATTATACTCCCAGAGGAGATTACGTCCACCTACAGTTAACTCATCATCGTGACGAAGTGCAGCTACACTAGTTTGATTGGTGTGAACTATAATAGTGGCATGAATTAGGCTGACAGTCAGCAGCATAACTCTTATGTCACAAACGGGGGTCGCTGCTGATCGTCGTCAGACCCTCCTCCAGAGGAAAAGCCTTTACATCCCGCCCCAACCGATCTAATACTAGTCGGCCCGGCCGACTCGGCCGCCGGTCATTACGATGTCAAAAACTTGTTAACAAGATAATTATAACCAAGTATAATCCAACGAAAGCTTTTTATGCGTGTGTCTCAACTCACAATATAGTTCATGAAATATATAAGAAGAATATTGTAATTAAATCGCTTTAAATAAGTAAAAGCTCCAGATAAATGGCGTATGGCTTCACTCGCGTTACCTATTTGTCAAATAGGATCGTAATGCCATCTAGCGAGAACTTTACTTACAAGCAATTGTACAAAAATATCCGCTAAAACACCTGAATCAAGTTTTAACGTGGCGTTTCAGATTAACGTTAGATGGCGACACTCGTGTGATCTATGTGGCTGTACAATAGAAAATTACATAAATAATATTGAAATTAAATAATCAAAATGATATATCATATTAATAATTCCATAACTTTTAAATATATTTTATGATGTTTCATAAATTATAATTAAAACGCATAAAGTAAAGTTGTTAATAATGGTATTAGCGAACACCATAGTAACAGAGATTAATTATCTGTGGTGATCATATTCGAGTCCCATCGAATTATTATTTTTTGTAATAATTTAACTTTACGAATAAGTGGTTATATATAATTTAAATTGTTATAAAATATATGCTAGTGTGAATAAAGTTTGCTTCCATGACATTTGTCTTTTAAGTTTGGCTACTGCCATCTATTGGATTATTCAACAGGCTACATCCGAAAACTAGAGAGCTCTGTGCAACATAATAAAAATAAATGAAACACGCAAACTTTATGTAGACAATAAAAAAAGTTGATTTTAAAATATATTTAGTACTCAATATTAGTAAATAACGAAATATGTCTATCCTTTTTTTTATGTTTTTAAAAATACAATAGTGTGTTAACTGCATATTTTGAATTATCTAGACTTAGTATCTAGAATTATTTAAATTTGTCAAAGATAAATATATTTTAAAAATAAATATATTTTTAATATACGAATTAGTTAATGATTTAATGATTACAGTCATAACAATTAGTCCAATTATAATAACATAATTATCTAATGATGCCATCGAGGCGTTAGGAACTGGTTGACACTATATATCTATTAGGGTGATTGGGAGCTCGATCAATTGTTTATTTTTTTGTTTTTCCTGATAAAGCGGGGCGCTTGTGTGCGTCAATCAATATTATAAATTTAAATAATCTAATTCATTATTCACTCATTGAATATCCATTTGTATCACCTACTAAATTCATTGTTTCTATATGTTATATTGTGTTAAAATTAAAAATAAAAAAAATATTTTTTTCCCTAAACGTCTTTATTAAAATGCCCTCATTATGTCATAATTTCCCACTTTAAAAAGATTGTAAAATTCTTCAAAAAAAGTCTACAAAAATAACAAATGCATTTTATTTTACTTATAAGTTAGCGTGGTATTTTTTATATGGCGCAAGTCCTGCAGCCACCTTACTGCCAAAGTCTGAATCAACCTGAGAGAACAACTTAATGGCACGTTCTTGAATAAAGCCAGCAGCATCTTTTAAATTACCTACAAGATTGTTAACTGTGCGTTCCTTTTCAGCGTCGCTGAATACTTTTTTATATAGAAGGCTAGCTTGTGAAAAATTATCTTCGGTTTGACCGCTATCGTATCTATCGACATCGCCGCTTATGTTGTATCTGGGCTGAAGGCGTTGTGCACGTGGACATTCTCGTGGTCCAGAGAAAGAGTTCGGGAAGTAATTTGGTGCATCTTCCTGGTTTGCTACATTCTGTGGTCCATCACGCTGATAATTGGACACTGTCACCCGGTATGGACAGTTAACAGGGATTTGAAGAAAATTAGCACCAAGACGGTGACGGTGAGTGTCACTATATGCAAATAAACGACCCTGTAACATCTTATCTGGAGAAGGCTCAATGCCAGGTACTAAATTAGATGGACTGAAAGCTATTTGTTCCACTTCGGCAAAGTAATTTTTAGGATTCCTATCTAACACCAATTTGCCCACAGGAATAAGAGGAAATTCAGCGTGAGGCCATATTTTAGTCAAGTCAAATGGATTAAATTTACTGCTTTCTGCTTGAGCCACGGTCATGACTTGGATGTAAAGAGTCCAAGACGGGTAGTCACCTTTTCCAATAGCGTTATAAAGATCTCTTATAGAGTAGTCAGGGTCAGATGAGGCAAGCTCCGTAGCTTTGCTTACTGGTAAGTTTTTGATACCTTGATTACTCTTATAATGAAATTTGACCCAATGTGCGATACCTTGAGCATTAACAAGCTTAAAAGTATGAGAACCGTAACCATTCATGAATCTGTAACCATCAGGAATACCTCTGTCACCAAACAAATATAGGAGCTGATGCATTGTTTCGGGTCTCAATGTCATAAAGTCCCAAAACATATCGGCATCTTTTAAGTGGGTTGCAGGATTCCTTTTTTGAGTATGAATAAAACTTGGAAATAAAGTAGGATCCCTTATAAAGAAGATGGGAGTATTATTTCCGACAAGATCCCAAATTCCGTCATCCGTATAAAATTTCACAGCAAATCCACGAGGATCACGGACAGTATCAGCTGATCCACTCTCTCCACCAACAGTGGAAAATCTAACCGCTATAGGGGTTCTCTTGCCAATTGATTCAAAAACTTTAGCTGCTGTATATTTTGAAATATCGTGCGTCACTTCAAAGTATCCAAAAGCACCGGCTCCTTTTGCATGTACTACTCTTTCTGGAATACGTTCCCTATCAAAAGAAGACATTTCATCCAAGAATTGAGCATCTTGCAATAAAGCAGGTCCATTCTTTCCCACCGTCTGGATAGCAGTTTTCACTCCTACTGGTGCACCAAATTTTGTAGTAATAGCACTAGGTGAGCCCTGAAAGTAATTAAAATATATTTATAAAAATCAATGACATATAACATTTTATAAGGATATATAATAATAAATGTAAAAGACGTTTTTAAAAAGACATTCGTATATTATTTACTATATAAATAATATATTAACATCCGATCATAACAATTTAAGTTTAAATATGAATGAAATTAAGATTCTGACATATAAAAGGTATAAGCAATGTAGGAAATACGAGATCAGTGTACAAAGTAGTAGTATAATTAAAAGTATATTTAGAAAGATGACTATGATATGAATACACCTAGAGATTGGATGTTGTTTAGAGATTGGATGTTGTTACTGGTAACGACCAGTTGAGCAGTTGGAACGTAATCATAGAAGTACGTATTCCGACGTGCGACCGACGATAACGTGATAGAAGAACTTCAAAGTGAAGCAAGTTGGTAGTGAATCTGTGCTTTAGGCATTTAGTTCTTTGGGTATATAAAAATATTGCTTCATGCTTAAGATTCCAGGTCGACTGGAATTATACTTTACATTTTAATTCCCTTGCGAGTAGTTGCGAGTTTGAAAATATGCGGCTTACATTGCTGTTTCTTTTGAGTATGTTATAATAGAAGTTTGATTTTATTTCAGTTTAAAGGTTTTGTAGATTCAAACACGATACATTTTCCCTGATAAATATATATTTTTTAATATTTTAATATTATAGACAGTAAAAATTTAATATTGACCCTTATACATTAATGTTTAGTAGTGATTAAAATTACTATTACTCTTAAAGGTCAATAGTTATAACTGATAACATTTAAATTGTAATAGTTAGTAAGACTGATTGTTTACATATATTATATAATATTTTATATTATAGACAACATTTTGTTATGAAAATAAGTATAAGGTTTTCAAGATCAAAGAAGAATTTGACATGTACAATACATTTTTCATATAAAAGTCGCAGATAAGATATTATTTAAGAAATAACATTAAAAAGTACCTACGTACGTACGTACCTACTTCTTACATAACATGCATGCATAATTTATGAACCAGGATAAAATTCTAAGAAAAATTGAAAATTGACTAATACATATTATTGATTAATTCTTATAACCATTAACGATTAACGAAATGGTTAAAGAAAACTTTATTAAACAATTTTAGAATTTATTATATAGGTTATTACTTACAAATATTGAAAAAATCAAATGAATATGTAATATATTCTACAAAATAAAATGTATACTATTGAAGAATTCCGCTTACGCACTTAATTGATTTTAAAACTACTGTTTTAAAAAATTTACTGAAATTCAATTTATATATGCTCTAATGTCTATTTGATAACTAAATGAATAAAGTATTACTAGGTAATACTTTATTCATTTAGTTATGGTAGGTAGGTAATAAGTAAAAAACAATTAGACTATAGATTTTTTAAATATTTAAAGTATAATGTTATTTATGGAATTATCGATTGTTAATATTTATTTATTTTTACTATCAATTATTAGCGCGACGTGAAACATTAAATATAATCATCGCCATACTCCATCATATTAGAATTTATGTGAAATTCGCAGGGCGTTTACTTTGTAAATAATTAAATAAAATGGTATTGTAAGTTTTTTTTTTTAATAATTTTTACTAAATGGTAAAGCATCACAAATATACTTTATAGGTCTAATTTATCTAACTTTCTAACAAAGTATACATTATCGTAATCATAACATAGATAGTAAAAACATTATTAAGATAAAAACAGGCAAAGTTCTAAAACTATGTTTTTAAATCAATTCTAGGAGTGACTATAACTACCGAAATATTATTACACCGACATTTATGATTACAATTTATTTTAAAATGTTCAGTATTATTAATCAAGTAATATTTAGTAATTGCAATTAAACGATAGAAAGGTTGGAATAATTAGGAAAATGTACTTTCTGCTGTCACCACAAAAACATTTTACCTTGACAGTTTTTTTGTAGTTAACTAGTTGATCGGAAGCAGGGTCCCTCGAAGCCATTTTGACAAACAAATTTATATCTCTGGTAAACGGAGCGACACGCTGGACGCGTACCGTAGTCACAAATACTTTACAATAGCTTGACCGATCATTTATATAGAGTCGGTTGCGATAAAAAAGTATTTACCATTAATATTTTCACATTATTAATTGTGTTGTTATTGATTGAACTATCGAAAGTAAATTATTTTGATAATACTTTAAATATACATAGATAAGCGAAAATTCCTTTGAAATATAAGCCAGACCTTAAATATTAAGGCAAACAAGTAGTACTTAAACCAATAACCGATTAAGAACATAAATATTAGAAGAACGTGAAGACTTCAGAGATTGTCGCCCCATTAAGCACTATAACTAACTACGAAATAAATATGGCCTAATTTATTATATATAAATGAAAAACATATTGACTAAACAATTGTACAATTTTTCGGTTTGTTTTTATTATTGCACGAAATAAGTATTAGGTATCTACGATTTTGTTTACAATTTCTCATTTCGTAACATAAAATTTATTAGGCAAATTTAATCTGTGTATTTGAATAAGATTTAGAAACATTTTTCCATTTTCCTAGAGTTCTATGAGATTTTTTTATATGTACAAAAGCTAGTGGGTAACGGAAATGTTAAAAACACACATAATTATAAAGTACAAATACCCGAATGAACCAATTCTTCAAATTTAGGAAGCAAATACAAATAAAGTAGGCAATAAAAGCTAGTTATGTGTTATATATTTGAATTGTGTTATTAAGTCCTTTCATTCGATGCCCCATATGGTACCCATCAACGAATCATTTTTTGTTTTTATTCATGACATAATTGCTTTTAGAGAGCGCCATATTGAATTAAGAATGACGTCACATCACATCTAAGAACACTTGGAGTATCAATACCTATCTAACGACATCTCAATTATATAAATCTGTCCAAGGATTTGGAAGGTATGAGGTATATATACAAAAGCTATTCATTATATCAATTTTACCTAATAATCATACTGGCAAGTACCGTGAAGTCCCTGATTTTGCGCAACGTAGGACAGTAGTGACAGATAAAAAACTTTTCAAAATTTAGTTATGATTTTTGCGTCTACTTTAATACCCATATATGTAAAAGTATGTGTCATAATGTGTCTCACTGGTGACAAATATCTGTGAGATAGTTAGGTTGCAGTGAAACTAATTACCGGAACCATTTAGTGACACTTACTGGAAACCACGTAGCAACAGATCGAATCGTGGGTTCTTCCCAGTCCGAGACAACGTTAGGTCGAAATAATTAAAACCTATTTTGTAATTTATACAGGTCGCAGCCCGCAGATTCATAAAATAAAATTACCTTGGCGCCGCACACCATGTATAAAACGTTGGCGGACAGGGATTAATGTAGTACCATATCTTCTAAACTACTAAAATTTTTAGCATGAAAGGAAAGAGGCAGGTCTTTAGAATGAAGAAGACTAATAATAATCACTAGGAACAGGGACCTGTTGACGCTTTAACGACGCGTTGCCTAGCAACGTTTATGTCACTGTATATAAACATGGATATAAAACCATGATAGTGTGTGTAATATTTATTATATTAATATATTTTTTATGCATTATTTCAAAAAGATATTATCATTCTGCACTTCTTTGTTGTATAAACTATTTCTGTGTCAAAGTACTCCCCCGTCTGCGTAATTTTCGTAAGAAGGGGTACAAAGTTTTTGCTTCACGCATTAATATATAGATAATCATATGCATGACGGTTCTGATAATTACCTATGGTCCTCCACAAATTATTCAGAAGTACGAAATATCTCTTTATTAAAAATATTATATTAGAATTGATAGCTCTTGCAGTTTTAAAATATACTTAAATTTATGCGATAGGTGCCTAATATGAAATACTATTTAATATTAGGAATCAGTAGTGGCTCAATATTCCTGATATGCTTAATATACCAGTTGCTTGAGACATAATTTCTGAATTTTCTAATAATCTACGATGTCATAAAAAATGTATAATAGTTAGCGCTAAATTTTCTTTCATTGTCAAACATAAATAAATATCCTATGAAATATATTTGTAATTTTCATATTACATGGCATTACTCCCCGAAGTATTCTAATATCAAAAGAATTAATAATTGTATAAAAGTTGACATTCCATTAAAATGACATACCTGCCTATAAGTTCCAATGTTATCGATAAAAAATTGATAACATTCATAATCAGGTCATAAATATATAAATAATAGTATTCTTTTTTGTTATCACAACTTTTGATTATAAGTGTATTACTTCACAATAATCTTTACACGTTACCTAAAACAAAGATTATATTAATTGTTGATTAAGTGAAAGACTCTTAGGGGTCAGATTACTAAAGGGAAAAGAAAATCTAGAAAATAGTGTGGTATGATAACTTAGCAGATAATTGTAAAAAATACATATAGGGGATACCCCCGGACGACGGGTAGCCCCGGACACCTCACTTTCTAAAAAAACTAAAAGCATTGCTTAGACAAAGAGTTATTGTAAAGATGCCTTTTCTAGAGTAGAAACAATGTAGTTTGATCGCGGCTATATTTTATACTTGTGCTATGCAGGGTTTTAGAAAAGTTGATATATTTAAAGATTGTAATAGTATTTATAACAATTCTTATACTTTGGAGAGCCGTGTTCAAAAATTATGTATTATAGCGGGCGGGTAGCCCCGAACACTATGCTGTCGGGTACCCCCGGACACGGTTCTTACTCTTCTTCGCGCTGCAATTTAATGCACTTTTGCTTATTTATTGAGAGTATTTCAATTGGTACCAAAATATCTTAAGTATGTTAAATATTTCTGCAACTATAGTAACAATATAGGTGAAGTATCTATGTTGTTAATATCGTTGCAGAAGTATTAAGATATTATGCCAAAAGTCATGAGGAGAACTAGTGAAAGAGCAAAATAAGAGAAAAACCAAATAACAGAAACGCTTACAAGCAAAATTAGTACGATTAAATGCAATTTTTCAGCGAGACGAGTGACCGAGAGATATGATGTACAATCAATGACTTCACGATTGATGTGGCTGCAAAAGTTCAAGAAAGCGAGATTACAACAACTTCACCATATAAAAAAGTGAAAGAAAAACAGAAGAAAAAAACTAATAAAAAAGATCAAATAGAAATAACAATATGACGGAGCTAAAAAGATTTAAAACCATATGAAAATATCCAAAACCTTTCTTAGAGAAAAAGAGACTGAATGGATTGTTCACGAAGAAATATTTGATGAAACTCTTATTGTGTTGTCAGAAATACCAAGACGGTGCCTGTGAAGACTGTGTTCATCGAGTATTTGTTTACTGTGATGTTTGCAAGGCCAAAAAGCATTTAGTCCGTCATTGAATAATGACGGACTAAATGCTTTTTGGCCTTGCAAACATCGTGTCTGGGGCTACCCGCCATTTTTTTGACGGCAAAAAACTAGACCTTATTATAAACAGTATATTTTCTAGAAAAAATGTGATGTAATAGGTTTAAGTTTGATTAATATAAATAAAGGAATTCTCAATTAAATATTAAATATGAAATAACACATAAAATATCCCGTATTTTTATTATACCTCCCCTTCTCCTAGCTGGAAATATTGTTAATTTATTCAAAACTAGTTGTCTCCCGCAACTTTGTTAGCGTAGACTTCACCCAAGTGGAGGCCGAACTCATAACCAATGTCCTTATAATCAGACACTGTCAACAGAAAAATAAATAATTAATCCACCACGCTGAACAGCTTCTGTAAAGTCATCATTTCCTTATTTCTAATAGGTTAAGTGGATTCCTATGGTTTTTCACCAGATGTTTCAGATTATTTAATGTTTTTAATGTCAACAGAAAATGCTAAAACTTTAGTAGTAGAAACTTTAGTTTTCTTACGCTATTATAAAGTGGTTATCAACAAACAAACGGCTTAACAAAAGTTTCTGAAGATGTTTTTTTTATATACCGTAAGGTTTAGTTGGGATGCTAAAGTTCCACATCAGGTGCTCTAGAATTTAATTGCTTTTGTTAAGAAAGAGCTTTCCTTTATATAGGTTATCGCTACCTTACGACAGTATATTCACAATATCTCTTATGGTTATGTTGGGCTGCTGAGGTCACATATCACGAGCTCTGGACGTCCCTACGTTTTTAGTATGTCAACAAAAAATCTTTACCAATAATTTAAGCATCTCTCTTAAGATTCTCTTAATATATTAATATCTCTTACAAATTAGATGGGTAACAAGATTTTCACATTAGTTATTTAGTTAGTTAGTTATTAGTCTTTAAAATAAAATATTATGGAGGACTAAGATCTACAATATGTAATAAAAAAGTTATAGTAAAATTCATCTGCAGTAGCCTAACAGTTATTTTTGCATGAAAAGTGAACAGACAGACAGATAAGAATTTCAAAAATCATATTTTTGGTTTCTGTTACTTGTATGTAAGGACGACAAGTAAGTTATATTTCTTTATATTTATACTCAATGTACAAAATCACTAAATTATAAAGAAATATCATAGAGACAGAGAAAATAAATCAAAATTATATCAATAATTTGTATCTCTGAATATTTTCGCAATGTGTTGTCACTATATCTTCTTTTAGCTTCATACTACAAAGAAGCTAGATAGCACAGTGCTAAATAAGCAATATTTGCCTTGTTACCAAACCCAGGAAATGAAAAATTCCTTTTCCTGTGGCGCCTACACCTAATCCTATGCATACCTGTCGCGCTTACAGTCGCACGCTTGTTGTTATTTGCTTATTTGTTGCTTATTGTTAATAAGCTGCAATATTACTGTTTCACCATATACGAGGGCAAAAATGTTGGAGAGATTAATAAAAATAATGGTAGGTAAGCATCATCTATATATAAATACGTGAAGCAAAGACTTTGGAACCCTTTTTACGAAAATTATGCGGACGGAGGAGCATGAAACTTGTCATACTTATAGTTTACAAAGAAGGAGTGCAGAATGCTAATATTTTTTTTAAATAATGCGTAAAAGTATATTAAATTAATAAAATAAATGTTAAACACACTACCATGATTTGATGTTTATATAAAGTGACATATACGTCACTACGCAATGCGTTAATAACGCATTTACGGGGAAACTAGTCATACTTAATCTATATATAAATACGTGAAGGAAAAAGTTTGGATCCCTTTTTATGAAAATTACGCGGACGGAGGAGCATGAAACTCGGCACACTTATAGTTTATATAGCGAAGGAGCGCACAATGATTATATTTTCTAAAAATAATACTACATAAATAAAATAAATGTTACATACACTACCATTGTTTGACATCCATTTTTATATAAAGTGACATATACGTCACTACGCAATGCGTTATTAACGCATTTACGGAGATACTAGTAAGCTATAAAAATATCCAATCTTACGACATTAAAAGACAAGAAAGTAAATAAAACTATACTCACAAATTGCAATACCTTATATTGAATAGGCCGACGTTTTTATTAGTTAACAATTTAAATTAATTCAATTTGCATTTTCATATTGGCGTTTCTTAACATATTAAATTGTTTATTTAGGTACTTACTTTAATTATTTTTAAATGCTTATACGTACATGCTTACATATCGATATTAAACGGCCTCAACCTAGTTAAAGGCCACTTTTCTTAAACTAGCCTCGCACCTTACGGCAGGTTCCTAAACCAGTTCTCGTCACAACGCTAACTAGTGCAAATTCATTTGTTTCACATATGTAACTACACCATAAGTAACTAAAAAAACAGCTATCATAGTTATAGTGACATGTACACATATATACTTATTTTTTAGATTATAAAACATTTAAAAAGAGTTTCAACTCTTAATGGAAATCCTATATATAAATATATATACAAATGTAACGTATAAATTTTATAGTACAATCTTTTGGTTCTTCATACAGATAGCAAGAAGCTGTCATTAGAAACTTTAAAGCAGTAATAAAGGTAAATGAAATGAAAACATCTTTTTTTGGTAATGGTATAATAGAGGGCATTTTATAAAACAGGGAATACAGTTATAATAAAACTAATGTACATATTTCACGTTCGTTTTTTTATAGTTTTGTTTGACCTTGCTCCATCCAGTATGATTTAAATTTTTATTTTTTTCTTATGTATTAATGAGTTACGCTTAGTAATTATAACACAAGAAAAATTTAAATATTACTTACTTATATTCTAGTGCTGTAGGTATTTGTTGTAAAGTAGATAAAATTATTATGTTTAGCACCTAATGGTACAAGCATTAAAATATAAATTATAATTAAATTTAATACAATAATTATTCCACCCCGTAACCTCACCTTAAAATTTTATGGGATATACTTATTTGTCTACTTTATATTTGTGTACTATTCTTTCTCTTTTACAATATAATATAGTTAAACCAGTTAAGAAGTAAATAAACATAGATATTTATAATTTATATGCTAATATACACATCTAATTAACTTTACCAGAAAACGCTTATAAATAGATATCTCGTCTTTTTAAAATAATAGTATGGGTTTATAGTTGTAATAAAATATTCTGTTGTATATTCACAAGTTGGCATGGAATTTTTTGTATGGTGCAAGTCCAGCAGCTACCTTACTACCTAAGTCAGGATGAATTTGAGAGAATATTTTTATTGCACGTTCTTGTATGAAACCAGCAGCATCTTTTAAATGACCAATAAAATTAGCAGCAACACGATCTTTTTCAGCATCGCTAAACACTTTTTTATATAAAATACCAGCTTGCGTAAAGTTATCTTCTGTTTGCCCGCTGTCATATCTATCGACATCACCGCTTACATTGTATCTAGGTTGAAGACGTTGAGCACGAGGACATTCTCGTGGTCCAGAAAATGAATTTGGAAAATAATTAGGTGCACCATCTTGGTTACATATGGCTTGCGGTCCATCACGCTGATAGTTAGCAACAGTAACACGATAAGGACAGTTCACCGGTATCTGGAGATAGTTAGCTCCGAGGCGGTGACGGTGAGTGTCACCATATGAAAATAGACGTCCTTGCAACATCTTATCAGGTGAGGGCTCAATACCAGGCACTAAATTAGCTGGATTAAAAGCAATCTGCTCAACTTCAGCAAAATAGTTCTTAGGATTCTTATCCAATACAAATTTACCAACGGGAATAAGAGGATAATCTGAATGAGGCCAAACTTTCGTCACATCAAATGGATTAAACTTGCAATTTTCGGCTTGTGCCATAGTCATTATTTGAATGTAAAATGTCCAAGAAGGGCAGTCACCTTTTGCGATTGCATTGTATAAATCCCTGATTGCATAATCAGGATCAGACGATGCAAGCTCTCCAGCTTTTTCTACAGACAAATTTTTGATGCCTTGATTAGTTTTATAATGAAATTTAACCCAATGTGCCACCCCCTGTGCATTAACTAATTTAAAGGTGTGAGATCCGTAGCCATTCATAAATCTATAGCCGTCGGGGATTCCCCTGTCACCAAATAAATAAAGCACCTGATGCATTGACTCAGGCCTTAAAGTTAAGAAATCCCAAAACATATCTGCATCTTTTAAATGCGTTTCAGGGTTTCTTTTCTGAGTGTGAATGAAACTTGGAAATAGCGTGGCATCCCTTATGAAAAAGATAGGGGTATTATTTCCTACAAGGTCCCAGATTCCATCTTCAGTATAAAATTTGACAGCAAAGCCCCGAGGGTCACGAACAGTGTCAGCCGATCCACTCTCTCCACCAACTGTGCTGAATCTAACAGCAATAGGAGTTTTCTTACCAATCCCTTCGAATACTTTAGCTGATGAATATTTTGTGATATCATGAGTTACTTCAAAGTATCCAAAAGCACCGGCTCCTTTTGCATGAACTACTCTTTCTGGAATACGTTCCCTATCGAAAGAGGACATCTCATCCAGAAACTGAGCATCTTGAAGTAGAGCAGGACCATTTTTTCCAACAGTTTGAATCGCAGTCTTTACTCCTACTGGAGCACCAGACTTGGTGGTAATGTAACCAATGGGATCCTGAAAATAAATGTAAAAATATTAGTACTGAAATTAGTAAAAATTCATCATCGCGATGCAATATCAAAATAATACAATTCGATACAAACAAAGCAGCAGAGAATAAATTCGCATAATTATTATATTAAAGAGGCAATAATTAATAATAATGTATACAAAATACAATGGCATCAAATAAACTCTCACGGCTTATACATATATATTTTTTTGCAAATCAATACTATACACCTCCTATTTAAATATTAGACTTAATCGTCACTGATAGGCAAGTACGTATACAAAAAAATATATGATAACCTAATACACTCATATATCTAAAGTATTTGTTTTTAAGATATACAATAACTAATTTAAACATAAATTATAAAATAGATAGCACTGGCAGATTTTATTGTTTATACGTTTAAAATTTGATTTCAAACATACTTGGCATCGTTTGTTTATCGCAAATTATAAATATAACATACAATGTAATTTAGTGCCGTGTAAAAGGAAAATAATTAAACATTGAAGCCTTTTGTAGTTATTTATTTGTACATCTTAAAGTTATAACCTCTTTAAATTTTTCATTATTTCAAAATGTTTCTTACCTTTATAGATTTTTTGTAATTAGCAAGTTGGTCAGAAGCAGGCTCCCTTGTGGCCATTTTGTTTTAAGTTGTCTCCGCGCTACAAGAGCAACACACTAGACACGACTTTATTCACAAATACTGCATGGGCACTTAACGGATCCTTTATATAGAATCGGTTGCGATAAACAAGTATCACGTTAAGCGTTTACATACGAAGGATTCAATTATTATTATTAAATGTATAAAATTGTGAAATCGAAAACAACATAAAACTGCTTCGGTAGTTACTCCGGTTAACAATATTCTACGAATCACAATTCAAAAAATACAATGGGATTCAATTTTTTTATAAAAACACAAGCACACATTCCTGGGAATGCGCGTGGCATGGGAGAAATTGTACAGATAAGGCGGACGGACAGAACAGGATGAACATATCTCGGCATCTCAACTTGTAGATATACTTTGCAAATGGTAATATTTAATTGCCAAATGTGCTAGAAGTTTTTAACCACACTCTATTGTAACATTTTTTTTTTGTTATTTGTGTAATAATATATACATGCATATCATGTTAGAGCAAAATACAAAATCGATTTTTAGAGGTTATCTGTATTAATGGTGACAATAACATAATTTTGTCACATGAGCAAATTGGAATGTAATTCACTAAATACAATTTGCCAAATTTTGGCTAATCAAACCGTAGCCAATGTTTAAAACTTTTTTTAAGATAAAAGTTGTCATGAATTTATTGTTTGCAAAATATTTTGTTAACGTTACTGATACAGTAATGTAGAGATAGCAATAATGTATTTTTATATGTTTGTACATATTCATTTTATTACATCATCAAATTATTGTTCTAAATTTTTTAAATTTATAAAATTTTGCTACTTTTTCAAATAAGTAAAGATATACCAAAAAGTACATATATCTATGAGGTACATTATTAAAATTGATGACGAAACACACAAAGGTACACTTTAGTATTTCGTTAATCTTCCTTAGTGACGTGACCGAAGCTGTTGACTTCATGTTAATATGACTTTATGTGTGCATAATAAGATATGAAATGAAATGAAAAGATTACGAAATTTACCGTCTTAAATTTTTAATTTTAAGTTAATCAAATCATTCTTATTTATTTATTTATTTTTATTTTTTTTCGACTGTGTAGTATGCTGTTGGTCCTATTGGCCTCGACAGCGTCACCGGGTTACAAAAATTGTTATAAATACTATTACAATCTTTAAATATATAGAATTTACTAAAACCCTGAATAGCATAGACAAGTATAAAAATTTACTTATTGTACTTAATAACCACCGATGAAAGTTTGACAGGGGCGATGATTGTTTTTAGGAGAAAATAAAACATTCTCTCACAACTTATTTACTCATCACTCGCACCGCGATCTTACTAAATTTGTTCTTTACTAATAACTGTTTGTCTAAGCAAAGTATTTAGTTTCTTAAAAATTGAAGTGTCCGGGGCTACCCGCAGTCCGGCGGTATCCGCCGTTCCCCTACAGTTAACTGACTGTAACCGCGATGGTTTTTAATTTAATAAATAAATTATTTGTTCTATCTCTAGTAAACAAGCAAGCCGATAGGCTCGATTACTCAACAAGCAATATCTTAAAAATGTCTGAAATTTTGTCTCAAGATTACTTTCTCTTCGTTAAGAAATATAAGTAATACTAATTAATAATCTCTTCGTTAAGCTAATATAAGAAAAACCTCCGAAAGATGTGTCTCTATAAAAATGTTTTGATGGGATCCTCTTTATCTTGATTGCCAGTGTCTAGTACGGGGCATATGCTATACTTTTACAGATTTTGTAAAAATAACATGCCCCTGGCATGCCACAACTGGCTAATAAATTAATTATTGTCACTTGGTATAATTTTAAATGACATAATTTGAATAATACTAATAATTATTTTTATAACGAATCCTACAGTTCAGGTACAGTCGTCAAAAGCAAGTAAAAAAGAAAAACTTGTTTTGAGGTCACAAACCTCCTAACTAGTTTATAAAAGAGGCTGTTCTGGTAAACGTTTACCGGCACACCAGTGCTTATAAATAACACATTTTTATTGACATTTTAATACCGCTAGTAAACTACGCTTTTCAACTACAGTAAGTGCTTTATAGGATTTTATGTAAAATAATCAAAGCAAGAATGTGAAATTCTATTATTTTCAAGGAGTATGACATTTTTTTTGGTTGTAAATAAATAAACAAGTATTAAAGCTACTAATACCCTACAGTTTTAACTTACTTTTGACTTACTATTCACTTTAATATTCAAAAAGTGGTAAACAGTTAAATGAACACTTATATACGATGATATCAGTAATATTTTCCAAATAATAGATTTCTAGACGAACATGGATGAAACAAAAATCAGTATACAAATACATGCAGGAAATGCCGCTAGTTGAAAGCTGATAAGGGCTATAGGCATAGAAGCACTCTTCAATCCAGATCGTTTGATGTATGGAAGTCTTTAAAGTTCTGAATAGTCTGTGGCCATTGAAATGTGAAGATAACGAAGGCTCCTGTTATACATACATACATACATAGCTTCACGCTGTATCTCGCATATAGCAGGGTAGGCCTCTGCCTACCCTAAACGAATAGAAGAGAGATATAATGTACCACCAAGTTTAGTTCACGATTGACGCGGTCGCGAAAGTTCAAGAAAGCGAGATTATAACATCTTCACCATATAAAAAGGTGAAGGAAAAACAGAAGAAAATAGCAATAAAGAAGATCAAATAGAAATACAACAACATAACATAACGGAGCTAAAAAGAAATACCAAGACTGTGTCTTTGAAGACTGTGTTCATCGAATATTTGTTTCCTGTAATGTTTGCAAAGTGTCCGGGGCTACCCGCCATTTTTTTGACGGCAAAAAACTAGACCTTATTTTAACAGTATATTTGCTTGAAAAAATGTGATATAATAGTTCAAAGTTGTTGATTAATATAAATAAAGGAATTCCCAATTTAAATAATAAAAATATGAAATAACATAGAAATATCCTGTATTTTTATTTTTATTTGCGTTTCATTTAAGTGTCTGGGGCTACCTCCTCTTCCCCTACTTAGGTTTTCTTCTGAGAATTTCCAAAAGCGGATTATTTGATTTTGTTATTACGATGTAACCCTGTCCTGCTTGTAAAATATTTGTACCCCAGATTTATTTTATTAATAATAAGTATATACTCGATCACCTTCAATATTAAATCAGTACATATTTAAACAAAAACTGGTAAAATACAAGTCACTATGGACCAAAAGTGTTCTTAACTACTGCGTATTGCATTATGTATTTTGTTACAGACCTGACGTTGTAGTTAATTTAGAAATAGAAAATTATTTATGATTTTTCTGCAACTTCTTAACAATTGATTATTACACATTGAAAAAAAAACTAATTAGATATTTAGATACCCCGCCATTTTTACGCAACATATAGAATTTAACGACATTAGTTTTAAAACGGCTCTAAATAGTTTTAATTAAGTCACAACTCGATATTTATTTTATTGCTTTTGTATTTTATATTAGTAAATTTCTTTTTTTCTATTATACTAAGTTATATATCTAATGATTTTATTATATCTATGTATTGTGCATGTATAAGAATATAGTATTTAAGCAGGTATTTACACTACTTTCTTTAATTTTTTTATATAGTTCCTTGTTACCAAAGGTTGTCTGGAACAAATCGCTAATTAGTGATAAAGCCTTTTGTGCCTCCCTTACTTATTATTGTATTTCTCTTTTTTTGTATGTAATGCATTTTGTGGCGTACAATAAATAATAAAATAAATAAATGAATAAATTTACTTTATTTTAAAAATGAGAATTTGGTTTTGCCTTGAATCAAAAAAAAAATAATTTATTTATCGTACATGTATTAATAAAAATTTATCTCGCCGAATTACTTAGTTCGCTTTCATATATTGTGAATTGCATTTTTTGTTTTTTAACTTCACACTGTATCCCGCACATAGCAGGGTAGGCAGAGGGAACCTGAGGGATGTTAAGACACTCCGTTCTCTTAACATTTTCGTTCCCCACTTTCCACCGAAAGCATTTCGTGCTGAGTGACGTAGAGTTTACAGTACACGCTTGTACTGCACGACTGGTTTCAAACTATTTGAAATACATTTACAAATATATTTATAATACATAGTGTAGAAAGCAGTTAAACATAATTTACAAATATGAAGATGTTCCGAATTGAAGCGGGACTTCTATAAATTATAAAAAATGAGACTAGACAAACAACTAAGACTTTTAAATGAAGTTTTTAAATTGTACTGATTAGAAAAAAGTTATATAAAATACATATTATCAGTTATTTTTTAACCTTAAAAATAAAATAGCTGGTTACGTTGTCATATCTTTTGTGGTAATATCAAAGTACAAAAATAAACATTTTTATATTATTTGATCAAACATCGTGAATACTGTACCATGTCAATTTTTCATTACTATACATATGTTAATAATGTAGTTCGTATATTTCACTATATAGAAATGTACACTTCATAATTTTGAATCGATGATTCAGAATACAATGTTCATACACGGAAGTAATGATGGCTTACTTAATTCTTATGCAATATTTTTTTTATTTACCTATTTAAATAATATATTTTAACTAAGTATATATATATATATTTACTTTCTATCTTAGCTTATCATGAGTGACAAATTAGGTAAGAGAATTTTATAGTGCAGAGTAATCATTACTTTTTTAATTGAACTTGCTTTTACGAGTTTAGAGTTTATAGTTCACAGGCGATCCAAATCAAAAATAATTATTAAAAATTACAAAGAAATTTTAACACTTATTATTGTTCGAGAAATTGACATCGATAACTAGTGCTGCGATAGCCCCATCTCAGCGACCTCAATGTATCATAATCTACACTATTATTTTTATATTATATATAATTTTGTATCACAATAAGGTCGCAATACTATAGATTTCTGATGTAATACATGCATCTCTTTAATTGGCTTATTTATCTTTAATCTCTTATAATCATTATTTGCGCTAAAACAATCATTTGCACCGCAGTGAGTCCTGCAATAGATATGACGATCATTAAAACCTAGAAACCAAGATGTTCTGTTATATTGTTTGTATACATGTCATATAATTGTCAACGAACTTCATACAGTAGTTTTTAGATTATTATTTTTGAAACAATTTACGTTCTTTGCACCGGTCTAACTTTTTTGGGCCTAAAATCATCTCATTGTTTTACTATTTCTGAGCCATTGTCTTACAAACTCCGACAGATTAAATATTATACAACCTACAAAGTTTAATTTATAATTATGATCTCGCTTGAAATTATAAAAAATATTGCATGTATAGATTTGACCTCGTTACAATTTCAATATTATTAACATTTAGTTTTCAATAAAATACGTAATAAATAAATCTTACACAGTGCACAAACATAATAGTTACATTGTATAAGTGAATTGATAAATAAAACACAACAATAATAAATAATATATCGGGCATATAGCTACGTGCAATCTGTCTTGCTATTATTTCACATGACTCTGCTAGTTGGAAAATACCAACATCATAATTACACTCTCAGATCTCTTGGTTCTTAATGATGAACGGCAATATTTAAGTGACGAATGTGTAATTACGTGTTAACTATATGTATTTATGAAGAACATCCGTTTCCTATGATTATAATTTAAATGGATAAGTTAACAAAAGAATTCATAGAAAAAGAGGTAGATGCACTTGATGTAAATTGTTTTATCATTTTGATGTATCAGTTTTCACATTTACATAATTGTAGTTGAACTTCTTTGACGGAGAGTGTCGATATAACGTCTAGTATCTATGATCTAACAATCAACAAAGAGAAAATTACGTTTATTCATAAATGTGTGTAAACGTTAATCGATTATAGAGAATCTAATTAACCAATGACGTACATGAAACTACTTTGCTTCAGTGTTTTGTTCGTTTCATCATCCTTTTAAGATATTTCTAGTACTTACCTATATGTAGGTACCACAACCTATAGGCAAGTAAACCAACCAACACACTGATAAATGTACACTTTTCCAATGTTTAAAAATTTATAATAAAATAAAAGTCGTTAATTTAAAAAATATATAAAATCATTTTTGACACATCGCAGTACTAAAAAAATAAAACCTTAAATAACTCTCATAAAATTGTAGTGAAAAAGCATGTCCTCTTTTAAACTATACCTCTAGTTTGAAAAAGGATATGCTTTTTCAGTACAATTTTATTGATATGACATAAGGTAATATGAAATAAAAAAAGGAGTAATTATAATATTGTTCTTTTCCTACGTATAGCCGTTTTTCTACTTGTGGCTAGCGCTCCTTGCCATTTTTAATCGAACGAATAACGAAATAAATAATCCGTTGAAACGTATGAACCGGTACTAAAATTATATTTTTTTTAAATAAAATATTAGAGTTAGAGATGAGAGCTAGGCATGCCATAACAATGTTTTAATATAAGAATCAATAACATTATAAAATGTAAGTAATTTCAAATTAATTTGGATTTTTAAAAAATATATCGCTACATAGCCCACGATAAACTGTTACTGTTACATAAATACTCTATTTTGTATTTGTTATTATTATTATCTGTTTTTGGAATTCAATGAACATCATATGTGACAAAACATTATTGTACTAAATAGGTGAATACTTGCTTAATAAGAATCATGTCAATTTTAAAATTGAATATAAAATTTAAACTGTTCATTTTGTTTATGGCGTCAAACATCCCTCCTTACTTAGTTATTTATACACATTATAAAACAGTAGCCGAGGTCAAGTCTGTACATTGAATTTAAATAAAAAAAATCTGGGGGTCTTCACATAAGTAACAAAATCCAAAAATAGGATGTTTGATATTTTTGTTTGTCTATCTTTTTGTTCTTCTCCTTTCACCTTCCAAAAACTACTGAACGAAATTGATGATATTTTTGTTATGTAATCCTTGGCATCTTATAGGTTATAATTTATTTAGAATGTCTAATTATCAGATGAGAAACCCGAACAGCCCGTCTAATATATATCGGTTATTAATATGGCACATTAGGAAAAGTTGGTAAGCATGATGAAAAACTCTAGCAGCCCAGTTTCGAAAATTGCTTAGTGTGATGAGTACTATATGATGACATAAAAAAATTAAAGGTGTATAACACTTGGTGTATCACCATTACCAGATATGGAATACTTGATGGAAGATGGAAACTTCGATGGAAATTAAAAAGGCTAGCTTACGCAGCTCCTCTATAAATTCACCGCTACCGATTTATAAAAGTAGGTATTAGTTGTCCATTGTGTTCTTTTTTTGGAACATTTAAATAAAGCACTAGTCTGTTAATATATCAGCAACTGAATTGAAAAAAAAAATATATATTTGTTAATATACAAACTGTTTAGTTTCTTTAATATTAAATCTATTACTTTATCATTATTTACAGTTAATTGTAAAACATTCCTCTAATGTTTTCCTAGAATGACAATGTGTTACATAGTATAAAATAAAGTCGCCTCCGCTGACTGTACGCGTGTATTTTTCTAACTACACAACTAAAAAAATTAGTAGTTATAAGAATTTGTTGTTTTATTGCGACTGCTGGGAAATGAATTGAATTGAATGGAATTTAAAAAGATGTAGGACTTAATTAGATTCTAATTTCTTTACAATTTTGTTTGTATATAAACTAATTGGAGTACTTAGATTTAGACTATTAATTTAGACTGTATTGTTGTAGTAGGATATAGAAATTGAAAGTGAAGTGGTCTAACACAATTTGAATTAGCAATTGACACATAATTTTTATAATTCGGTAAGATTATAAATTTGAACAACTTGTGACTTGAGCAAGAATGTGGGAGAGCGAAAAACGAAATATCTAAGTAGATAAATATCAAAATACAGTCGTGTAGTACACTCAACCAAAGCCGCGAGCTGACCGCTAGTTGCACTTATATCATATTTCTTGACTGAATGATCACAGTCATCAAGAGTAAACTATGTATAAAACAAGTTATATATACTCGTATATATATATATATATGGGGGTCGACGATGGATAGCTTGCCCGCAGCGATTTCTGCCAGTCCTGCATAAGTGTAACAATTGTGTAGATCTGCAATAATCCATCACTACGTCCACGAGCATCAGGGCGCACAATGTTAGGGCGTCCCCCCGAGGCGACACGCACCAGTGCGTCCCCGCTGGTCTGAGAAGTGGCGACGAAAGCGGCGTTGGGGACCGCCACCCAGCACGCCAGGTCCGTAACGGCGGGAAGTGGAGGACGGAGCTACAAATAGCTACGTGGAATGTGAGAGGAGGGATGGAACAGAAGATGAATAGATTATAAGATGCGATGGATGAAGGAAATCGGTTGACCTTCGAGAACACAGTATCAATGTTACTGGAGGAAGGTCACGTAAAAAGCATGAGGACCCCCCGGAGGGCATGCATTAAGAGGTTAATGATTGTGGACGAGGCGAAAGAGGTATGTAGGGGACCGTAGCGTTTGGCGCTCCGTTCTTTCTGACTACCCCGCTAGGGATAAAGCGTGAAGTTAGGTAAGGTTAGGTAATATATAATATGGTTCATATGGTAAGCTTATACAAAGTGCATGTTGGTGTTTCCAAACAAAAAAGCTTTAAGACTCTTTGATTTTTGAAAAGATATTATAAAAAGGGCGAAAGAGAAGATTAAAGCGTGTGTGGCGTATTTTTAATTTTCATTGAAATGAATAACACATCTGTTTATTAATGGAATTTTTCTCATTATAAAAGTGACATAATAAAAAAGTACAGAATTGAGAAATTGAAATATATTGTCTAATGCGCACGATACGATATAAGTGGCACTTATGAGTGGTTACATACCTATTTATATTCAGGTTAATGTACAATATAGAAAAGAATAGTAAAATAATTTTGTTTTATAATTCCTTTTGTAGAACAATGTTTATATAAGTGTAATAATATGCTAGCTTAGTGATTTTCGGATTTTCCGAGTCATACTCTTGTTTTTCATTTCGCTAAATGTATAAAAATATTAAGAAAAAACGATTACAAATAATCTCATATATGCATACGAAGATGAATAATAATCTAAGAAATGAACATTTAGCGAAAATTGTAATATTTCAATAAATAAAATGGTAAAGTATTGAAGAAAATTAAAAAATATTATATATACCTGCCATAATTTACTTAATTAAAGTCCTTGTGTTTTTATAAATGACAAAAATAGTGTAAGTGTGAATGTAATTTACATATTGATGTACATATACGTATACGAATTAGTCGTCTAATAGAACATTCTTACCCATGTATATTATATAACGTCAAAAATACTCGACTCGGGTAACCAAAATATATAGTATGAAAATAATTTTCTTTGGGTATCAATCCCACTTGCTTGATAAGATAAAAAACCTCAATGGCTTTCCAATTTGAATTGTTATAATGTGATAATCAGTAGATGACGACATCCTAGCGGTTAGCAATCATTTTTGAATATTAAAATTAGTATTTATTTTCACCAAATATTAGATGGATACTAATAAAATAAGCAAAAATGGTGTGTTCTGTGTTAATGAGCTGAATTTTATAAAGTTATGAATTTTATAAAGTCATGAATATTATATTTTTATTTCTTTCAGATAAATTATCTATACTACAAAAAACAATAAAAAAGTGTTACGAGAGATGAAAAAACGATAGGTAATAATAGTTTTCTTAATTTCTTGTGTGTGTTTATACACGCACTTCGCTGAAACTACTGAACGGATTGGAATTCAATCTTATTTCTTGTATAATTGTGTGACCTGGACGAGACTTAGGGTAAACCTTACTTTGGAGACTTGTACACCTGATATAAAACCATAAAAGGTCAACTATAGTCAAACAGTAAATAAATAAGTCTATTATAGTTGAAAAAAGCTAAACACCGAGAGGAAAGGAAAATCCAACTTGACTAATATTGTTTAACGTGATGAGTATTTGCCGTTGAGATATAACAAGTAGAAATCTAGAACATCTATAGAAAATCTATGATATTTCAGTTTAAATAAGATACTATAGGGAAATTCCGCCTCAACAAAAGTTGTTAGGTGTAATGCGCATTTTTTGTTGACATTTGCCTAATAATTTAATATCTGCTTTGTTATAGAAATTTAATAGCTTAACAATTAGGAATGCTTTGACTATATACGCGAGGATCTCAGAGTCTTCCTCGATTCGGTAGAATGATTATTTTTAAATTGTTTTGAAATGAAAACAATCTTAAAAAGAAAGTAATATTACTTTTACTTATATTGTTTAACGTACGCTATTTTACCATCCTTGACATATGGCAAGGATCCTAAAATTCACACAAACAAAGTTGCGGGCGCCAACATGTTTTAATATTTTGAATGGTGTTATAATGTCTCCGTTACCGTTTAGGTTTATATGTATGTATTATTTATATAATTAAATTTATTATTGATATCATTCTAATCATATAAAGATGTTTTACTCGGGTATCAGCGAATTTTAATCTATAGTAAGACATATTATAACAATAATATTTTTAAATTATAACATTAAAAATATTACAAATAAATAAATAAAATAATAAAAGTGTTATATAGGACAATCTTATAGTAGCTATTCAAACGTGTATGACACTATATTGATGCTTAAATTTGTATACTGTACTACAACTAGCGCTGGTGTCCGCTAACTTACATGCACATATATTACAATGTGCCTCGCCTCACCATTTTTATTTACATGCCGTTTTCATCGAATATTGCTATCATAATCTAGAGCCTTCAACATATTCAGGCTGCAGTCTAAAACAGTCACTACGGTCAAAGGAGAATTCTTAACGGTTGGAAACTTGCAACAAATACACAAAAAATAATTGCAGCGTGCTTTGCAGTTTACCTGACATAATTTTGGCTTAAATTAAATATCTTATAACTGCAATGTTTATAGTACCTAAAAAGTACTATAGTATAGTACTTAAAATTTTAAAAAAATAGGTCCAGATGTCTTCATACAACTAAAAGAAGCCAAAAATGTAACCTCAGAATGTCCATCTCTCTTTGTCCTTCCTTCTTTAATGATTTTTTTTTGTGATATAGCCACTAGTCCTCGGCACCTTATAGATTATAATTTATTTGAAGATCTACGAGTAAACAATTGTAGTAATAAAGTCCCTTAGGAAAAGGTGAAGGTCCCTTAAAAGTTACTCGATACGATGAACATTTTCCGTTGACAAAAAAATTGAAGGAATCCGAACATTTGATGTGAGAAATTGCTCATCATAATGAATCCCTGAAATCCCGCTGATGATGAAGGAAAAATGAAAATCTAGAACACCCGATGATCCGAAACACCAGTAAATTAAAAGGAAACTACTGCTACCTGTCTCATCTCTTATTATAAATAAAAAAGAAGGACTGATCACACTGCTTGACGAGTTATATAAGGTCGTCATTTCAATTTCAACAACTCATTTTACTACTTAATAGTAAACCAGCTAATATCACAACTCTAAAAGTATTTTGTTTTTGAGGGCGTGTGATTTTATGAATCGAAATTAAGAAGTCTTAGAAATAAATAATAATATGGAGTGAGTTGAAGGGTCACAATTTTGTGACGTTTAACGTTTTGCTACATTGCTACATCGGAACATAACAGATAGACAAATACTAACAGGATATAATGCAGAAGAGCATATTAATTATAGGGGATAAATAGAAACTAAAATATAATCGCGCGCCGCGATTGTAGGTATTACTAAATAGAAAAGGAAAATTATACTATTAAATACATAATATAAAATAGCTTCTTTGAATACCGTATGTATTTTTTTCCTCGATCAGATTCCACCTCATATTATAGACGTATTTACAACCTAATGAACATTATTTATAAATTATGAGTTTATAAGGAATACCGAGATATAAGGAGAGATATGAGAGCAGAGACTGACCTAGATGGTTACTTTTTTATTTCTTCAATTAAACTTGGTCGCCTACATTAAAAATCTATTTGAGAAATCTTACCTTAATCGTTCGTTGGTTCGTTGGTCAAGAGAAGTTTTCTCCCATCTTAAGGAAATGATGATACATAATAATGAATACTGGAAAACATTTTATTGAAGTCTATCGTTTATTTTGCTCGATAAAAATTATCGTGCTTGTCTGTTATTTAAAGCGATATTTCTTGGATAAGTTTAAGAATTCAACATAATACGCAAGACAATTTGCGACTATGATGCTTATCGCCCAGGGTTTTGATTCTACGATAATTCTCTTTTTCATTTCCTTTTTTTTCGTGTGTGTGTGCGTGCGTGTGTATGTGTGTGTGAGAGAGAAAATGTGTGTGTGAGAATATAAGCCTAAAAAATATGTTTATACCGTTTTTAGGCTATAAACAGTTAGTTTGATTGGTTGTAAAGTGTCCAAGTGTCATTTGCATTCGATTTTGGTACGTTCTTTTGCATTTATGTTGAGATATCATATTTGTTAGCAGGTAATAGTTTTTATTATATATAAGAAAATACAATATAAATTACTAGTTGCTTTTCTTTTCAAATATATGCAGGTTAAATATTCCATATATTTTAATGTATTTGACTAAAAACAATACATTGTATTTCATTATGCATGATTCTGTTCCTCACCTGTCACCTCAGGTATTCGGTGTACCTATTGTATAATGTAGTGTATAATAGAAATGTAATTTGTTACAAATAGGGTTGCTTTCTGTCTAAGCCGGACGTTTGGATTTTTTAGGTGGTGATCAGTTAAATCTTTACCTACACGTCGAACGCACCCCTAGCTGCGCAAGGCGCAATGTTCAGGACGTGAACGCGAAGCACAGGACAGAAGTGAAGAAATAAAATGTCTCTAAGTCATTATGTATAGAAGTTATGTCCAAAATTACATACCTACGTCCAAAACTTCCAGCCAAATATAGCCTAAAATAAATAAGTCTTGTCATATTTTAATAGATGGCAACCCTAATTACAGAATATATTCTGTTTTATTTATTAGATATTCTATTTTTTAAAGTTATATTACGCTAGAAATGTCCCAATCTTTATTGAAATTATCATCTCTATTATAGATAAATAGAATAACCTTTGGTTATCCATCCGAAGGAATAATATTTAGAGGTAAAAAAGTGTGCCTAATATAAGAAGCAGAAACTTAATTTAATTCTCTATAACAGCTTAATTTCACTGATTTCACGGCATTTAGGTACTTCCACATCACTCTAAATATTATATGTAAATTACATAGACAAAACTATAATTTGTTGTATGTCAAATTACCTTCGATTTTTGCTTATATTCATGATTTTTTACATTAAATTATCTTTGTAGTTCATTTGATCTAGTAAATGTCTGGTTTCAATTTTAATTATAATGATAATTTTCTGATTATCAGAAGAAACGTATAAATCCTAAAATATTTTTTTTATATATACTTTTATTAATCTTTACTTTTTTGCATTTGTTTTAAAAACGAAATTAATTTATTTCATGTGTTTAATACAATGTTCTGTTGAAGATGAGTAGAGGAAATAATAAAAGATGGCACCATTGTTTATTACAGCTGAATAAATATAAACTAATATATTCACTTTCTTGTACAGAATATATTATTTGTATTAAATATGTAAATACACTACTATACCGAAAATTAATCACTTCAGGCAATTTTTCTAACATTTTTTAAAGGACAACCCTACATAGACCTAGACTTAAAATTTATAGTTTTTAACTTTATGTAATTCAGGACCACTTTCTATTCCGACTAATATTTTATAAGCTGTGAATCACGTACAAATATTCTTTATTTATTTTTATGTTCACGCTGTATTCCGCTCATAGCAGGGTAGGCAGAGGGAACTTGAGATCCTAGTGTTATGACACTCCCGTTCCCATAACATTTTCGTTCCGCACTTTCTGCCAAATTGAGGCATTTCGTGCTAAATGGCGGGACTCAACCTCGCATTTTGCCTTGTTACCAGAGCCAGGAAATGAAAATACTAAATAATATTTTTTATTTAATATTTACCTGTCGCGTTTGCAGTAGCACGCTAGACCCTTGCGCCACGACAGACATTTATTTATAATTACGCTAACATTTGCTTTATATCTATGTTAAAATAAGTATTTTAGTATTCACATTATGATCATATTATATAAATTTTGTATTGGTTCTCATACATAAGCAACCAATCAGAGGTTTTAGCCAAGACGCAATTCTGCAAACACAATTACTTACAAAATCTATGGAGACATAAATAAGTCATTTGATCGATTTGATCTAAACTAACGAATAATCAATTTTTTTTAAGTATTTCGATATTTCATTATATTATTTTTTTGGAAACTACAAATTCATACGTTTAATATGTTGTAGCAGGCTCATAGCAGTATGGCTCTGACACTAACAAACATACAACATTTTTTTTTGCCCAGAATACAATTTGTGGTAAAAAAGTAGATTCAAAAGTATAACTCTCATAGAGACTGTAGTCAGCTTTTCCACTCAGCAAATTTTAGCAAGAAATATGCACACTATCTAGTAACTTCAAAAATTATATTGATAAATTGGAATAAATAAGCACATAAATACCATAAGTAAGTATGCACAGTCACAATCGCATAAAATAAAAGCCTTTAAAAAACTTCATTAAAATATAAGCAAACAATACAAACAGATATCTTTCTTAAACTTATTTTTTTTACTACTAAGGATTCAGGGTCATTCAAGTTTCACAAAGCTTGTCATGATTTTAATAGTAAGCTTATTTTGTCAATTAAATTGTTTATAATATCAGTTTCAATTTTAAAAATAGTATCTCTTTTTGCCCCATTTTATTTCTTGTCTGATTGACAAGCTTTTGTGAAAGTGTTTACTTCAGTCACATTTTTTGTTTTGAATTTTCCAATCTGCTCAGGCCTAAAAATATAATACAATTTAAATATTCCAAATAATTATTCTAAAATTTATTATAATAACTACATTTAACAAGTAATATTAAAAATTATTAAAATTAAATTAAATACTTGTTGACCTAGTATAATTTAATCAGATGTTGCCTAGTATGGGAATGTAGCTAGCACCTCTTGAGTTGCAATTTACATTAAAAAATCACTACATTTAAAGGTTAATCTAATCAATATGAGTATACCACATTGCCAAACATGGACAAGTAAAGTACACTGAATTGCTTAGTTATTTATTTTTAAGTAATAATAAATATCATACATTTTTCAATTTCCCTGTTGGTCTTGTTTTCCACCAACAGAACTAAGTAATTGGCCAAGTTTCTATCACAGACTGTCAGCTTCCAGCCTGCTATATTACCATGTCTAAAATATTTTTTAAAGTATTTTAGAAACAAAAAAGATTTATGTGTACAGGGACCACGTCAGTTTTTCTCAGGTGTTTGCTCAGAGCTCAAATACATCGATATGACTGATACAAATAAGAAAGATTTTGCAAAACTGTTCACGTTCGTATGGTTTTAAAAATTGTAATAGAGTTGCATATTTCTCCGGACTTGTCCGTAATCTAGATTTCATTCTGAAATCAAAAATTATACATCAAACAATTTTAATGGAATGGTTAGTGATTTTATTAATCATCAACGTTAAATTAACATGTTGTACAGTGAAGTCATGTAAAGTCATAAGGAGAACATATATGTTCCTCTTATTACCTACCTTATAACTCCTTTTTTATATTTTTTAATGATTTCTAAATTAGATTAGCTCCGTTCTTTATTTATGGACCTAAGAACGTGCCAATTGAGGGCAAAGATACTGAATTTAAAACTTCAATTTCACTGCGTATATAAATAAGCACTCAATTATGACACTAGTGACACTGAGTTTTGATGTGACTTCCTAATTTTAACTTTACTAATATACCTAAGCATAGATGACATTTACGGTGTTTGACACTGCAGATTAATATTACGGTATTGAATAACGTGGGATGGCGACCAAGTTACTGGTTTCTACGATTGCGTTAAAGAGTTAACAAACGTATACATAGAATCGAAAGGAAGCTTTAGTGTTTTAGCTAATTATTTATCAGTCATACCGTTAAATATGGGTAGCAACTAGGTCCTCAAGTATGTATTTGTTTTTAAGCTGTATTCATTATGTGAAATGTATATTTACTCAGGATTAATAAAAAAATCGCAATCAGTTTATATTATATTAAATAGCAATAAAATATTTAAAAATAAAAGAAAAGTTTTTTATTTTTTCTTTATTTATTTTCAGAAGTCTAATAAATGTCTACACTACAAAGACTATACTTGTATTAAATACTGAATATAAAGCTCAACTTAATATATTAAAACAACACCATAATTTACACACAACACAACATAAATAATCTGAATTTTTTATTATAATTAACAACATAACATTTTAATTAACAAAAGACAACATAAAAACCTAATTAACAAAAGACAACATAACAGTCTAACAAAATAAAACTATGAGATCATTCATTACATTTCAAATATTTCTTAATAAATTATGACTAAATAAATGCAATTCAATAATTACTTGTAAGATAAAACTTGGAACCCTCATGTTTCCTTCTAATTACTACTTCTTAATAATAATGATAAAATGTCATAGATTAGTAAAGTAGAGGATAATGATTACATGTTTCCTATTAGAAAAAGGAAATGATTATTTCAAAGCTAAACTATTGTTTAGTCTTCGAGAATACGTGCAAATCGAGCACGACGAACCCGCAAAAGGATTTTCACAATTGGCTCAAGTTTTTCGTCTTTCAACAAAATCAGTTCCTTGTCCAACTCCGGGTACATCTGAAATAAAATAAATCATGTGAATATAAAATATGTCTTAAAATGTTGCTTAAGTAATAAGTCTTCAACAAAATAGTGAAAAAAATTAGATATATCTATGATATTAAAATAATTATATTATGAATGTAAAGTATTATTTTGCTTGATTGTTTTTTGTTGGTATTTAAACTCACTTCTCGCTTTGCAGCCGTCTTCAAAGATTCGCGACTATTTGCTACATCAGGAGTCATAGCACGCATCAAAATACGCCGAGCTTTCCACAATATATCATCTCTCTCCCCTGAAAAAAAACCAAGCTTAAATTATGCTCTTGCAGTAAATAAAATTTTAAGAAACAATTAGTCTAAAATGTATTGTAATATTACGGCTTGATATATCTCCCAGTAGTGCACATCTCTTAATCTTTTCTAAAGTTGCCAGAAGTCCCCGTCTTTCTTGTAGAATTCTTTTTGCTTCATCATGATTTCTGTTGACATTTCTGTCCACCTTCTCAAGTAACGTCAGGAGCCTATAGATATAAAAAGTAAATAGTGGTTTTAAAATTTTATTACATAATTAATGTTAGACGAGGCAGATTTTTTATCATGTCAAATTTTATTTTATTGAAAATTCTTATTTATATTATAAATGTATTGACAATGTCAATGATTGGTAAACAGAAGCATAGAAACTGCTCCTTTGAAGAAATGATGGTTAGTAACAAAAATTACCTTCGACAAACAAAATGATCAATGTTAATGTAAATGACAGTTAATCCTGTATTTATTGGCTCTTACAACTTCTTAATCTTCTGGTTGACATAACATGACATATAGCAGCATTCATACATATCTAATATTTTCTAATATTTTTCATACATATCTTCTCAAGGTTTCACTTTGTTAACTTTGCCTGCTGCTCTTAATGTGATTTATTTTTCATTTTTATTTACTATGGGGCCATATTTAATAATTTAATAGTAAATTAAGTGATTTAATATCTTAATATTACTAATTTGATTTGATTGTCCCTTAGAAAAAATTTCAGACATCTAATTATTATATACTTCAGATGACATTTTTGTTTAACTGAAGTGTCATCAGGCACCATGAGTACTTTCACTTTCCACTTTATACTGCTCACTCGTCTTATTTTGCTCATTGTTTGCCTACCGCCATATATTTTTGCCGCTAATACTGAGTTTTTTAAATTTACTAAATTATATTTTAAACATTTTTTTCACACAACCCTCCTGACAATATCGAACACATAAAAGAATGATTTATCTAACTCGGGGCAGTCATTTGGAAGTTATGCACCTACAAACATTTGGATAATTCATTTTTATTTATATAGATTTTAGTGTTTTATTTGCTTTAATATATTTCCACATAACAAAATAGAAAGCTAGAAGAAAATTTATGCTTAGCTTTCTGAGGGAGATCCAATAAGTCTGGAAATTATGGTCCAAAAGTGATTTGTGCTTAAACCTAATATTGAATGAGCCTTAACTGAACAGATTTTGTGAAATATGTCCCATGAGGAAAACAGATATTCCAAAAAAGTATGCGCATTGTGCAATAAACTACTCTGCAACAAACATGTGATGTTATGTGCATTATTAATTATGAGATACATATCTCAAAATCTCATGGAAGAATAAAAATATCCAATTTTCTGTGATATTTTTTTTATTTATGGAAAATTTACTGCACAATATTGATACATGATAGATGTGGACGTATGTTACTTTTTTACACAAAAAGTGATCAAGTAAATATATAATTTATATTAAAATCACAAAATACTTTGAAAATGTATAAGTTATTTTTCCTTCCTTTTTTTGGAAGGATTTGTATATAAATTATTTGCTATTTTCCTAGTAATGCTTTTCCCAAGTATCAACAGTTACTGAATAATAAAATCAATAAGCAGATTCAAAATGGCTGTCTACATCCGCCATTTTATATAGAAGCAACTTGCATTAAATTTTTCATATTTATGACACAATATCACTAATATTATTACCTATTAGAAAAATGCAGCAAAATACAATAAAATGATGGGCCACAAATAACAATAAATAATCGATATCTATCTACGTTATAAATCAAATCAACGCAATGCAATTCGGCTGCAGCAGTAATGGCTTTAGTCGTAAGTATCGTATATTCATACAACTCTGGCAAGCAATCTTGAAAATACAAACCGTCAATAGAGAATATTTAAATTAGCATACTTTATGATCTGCAAGGTTCTTACCTGTCTTTTGGATCTTTAGGGACAAGTATTACTTTTGGTTTTTCATTTCGGGACTCGGTTCCTTCACCATCCGCGGTGGTGGAAGATATAGCATCCATTGCACCAAATTTTCTTTCAACCAATAACAGAACGCAACTACGCGACGAGGAGTATACTTTTCCTCAGTCCTAAATTTATCTAGACTCTAGACTACTGACAGGTCAGCTCACTAGAGACTAGAGACATTCACTAAACATCGATGGACGAGGAATCAAATTCATTCGACTTTTATACAACTAGAAATTAAAACATACAGCATAAACCAGCAAATTTCTATTCGATGTATCGACTACTGAAGTAAAAAAATTACAAACGTTTTATATAAAAATTCTTCATAATATTTATAAATGTAATCTAAATCTTAATTATAATAATAATTTTTTTTTAAACTAAACTTTACTTTAAAAAAATTAAATTAAAAAATCCTGCAAATGAGCAATTACCCCAATAATTCTGTCAATTACCACGGTGGACTAACACTATAATGTATATAAATAGCCGACCTTTTTGCGGTATTTTTTTCTAGTATCGCAAAGCTATCGTAGCACAATATAACAGCGTTTAATTATATGTGCCATTCAACATACAATGTCACAAATTCGCGCGAAAAGTGGAATACGAAATGTATTGATACTAGGTTCTCTCAAAACGCGTTAAGTTGCAAAATAAATGTACCAAGTAACCAAGAAAACAATGAGTGTAGATATCTCTTAAGTTGTTATATAAATTATAAATTATTTTAAATAAGTGTTATTTTATCTGATTGAATCCAAAATTAATCTAAAGCATTAAATGGAGAACAATCGACGTGGAGAATCGATGTTCTATATCGATATATCTAATTTGTAACGGACTCGGTAATACTGACTATGCGTGCCAAATATTGATTTGATAATCACACACATACATACTTTACCCGCTACTATGTAGTAGTCGACGTACTACAACCGATACGCCATAGATTATTAAAGTCTTAAATTAGCTTTGTTTTCTAAGCTAATTTATCTATGCGTGAATCGATCATCATATTTATGTTGAATTCTTAGGTTAACAACGAATAACTATAGTTTTGAATTGTATTGATACTTAACCTAAATTAAATTTCATGAACAGAATTGTAAAATATATCGTTTACGAAGTTTTTTAATGTTCTTTATAAATTAAGTTTGATTTATTCTTTTTTATTTTTTTTTCTACTTCCAATATGCCGTTGTAGCTGTTGTTATTCATGATAAGTATAAAAAATATACAAAATGATTTCTATAAATAAATTAAAAGCGAAATAAATCCTTATGTAATGTAATTTTAAAATACAAGATACATTTGAAGTTAAAAATGCTATTATAAAACACGTTAATATAGATAGAACTATTACATATTATATTCATTGACGATAAAAATACATTAATTTATATATTGAATCAATTTATAGATTTAGTTTAATAAAGTATTTAATATTTACATTGCTTTACCTGCAAACAGTTCTCAATTTAGTGAATCGATTATAGCGGAAATATTCTCACACTACCAACCTAATAAAACGAACGATATAAACAAGACTTTTTAAGTTTGTCAAATTGTCAGTCCACTTGTAACGATCGAAGAGCGGTGAACATCGAGGAGAGGTCGTGGAGGAATTTACCATCTTAGCCACCATCGCCGTTCGCCAATTACACCATGGCTGATACCGAAAAGGCGCCGCAGTCGCAGCCCCAACAGCAGCAGCAACCTGAGCAACAACCCCAACCCCAGCAAGCAAAGGCAGCTAAACAAAAGCAGGTCATTGGTAAGTGCCGCTACGCCATCTTAGTTTAGCGTGTCCCGGTATTTTAAGAGCACATGGTCTTCGAATGTCTTATTTATTTTTGTTGTATGTATTTAAAGCGAAAATAAGTCAGTTCCTTGATTTAAAAAAATATAATATATATATTTATGTATATCTATAACTTGATTAGAATGAAAGCAAGCTTAGTGAAGCATTATTGATCGTATGATGACCCCCGGCGTACAACTCGTCTCTATATAACGCATTAATGAAGGAGCGAAATTTTGCATAAGCATTTCTGAATATTTATATTATTTTGTAAGTTGAAGACTTTCACGTATATTAGTTTAGTTTTAACGTTTGATAAATAATGCTTCCGCGTTAAGACTGAATTAGCTTCAAATATTTATTTGAAATCATTGCACCATAGCCTTTTCAGTGCATACCGCCATTTTATATTCTTTGTCCTAACCGTATTTTAGTATTACGTACAGTTAAAATTGAGTATATATGCGTTTATTATTTTATTAAATTGTATATAAGTTATTAATGCATTGAATAAACATTCAATGCAATTTTGTGCTTGATTTATTAAGGGGGTATTCTAGTCTTAGAAATTTTTTTTTTGCATATTTTTAATGTTTATAACTTTTACTTCTTTTAGAATGTATGGATGTGGAGTCGTCCACTAATCCAGATAGAGTATTAAATATTGTCTCAGTTATTCTAAATGTTTCTCAAACTTCAAATGCGTTTTTCTCATAACTACTTTTTTAGGTGATTCCTTTGAAATTTGATAAGAATGTTCTTTATACTTCTCCCTCTCGATCTTGCTTCGGATTTTGGACAATTTAAAGTATTTTTTTAATAAATCGCAATGGTCAAGAGGTTAAATCAAAAAAAAAAATTTTTCATATTCATTTTTTTGTTTTTTTTTTCCTTTGGCTTAAGGTCAATCCGATAGCGACGTCCTTAGTCATGAATATTTATTTTATTTTTTTATTAATTTTCTTTATACTTTTCAAATATCAATATAAAAAAATCATAAAAAATGATAGTAAAATTGTTTTACTTCTTTATATCTTAGTTTGAAAAAATGTTGAACATAGAAATTTTACTTTAGTTACAAATACAACTAGTACTAATAAACAGAATAGTGACAAATATTAAAGTTACTAACTGCAAATTGTCAGTAATCATTGCTATTTCGTAATGAAGTAAATAGTGAAAGGAATAATTATAAAAGTTTTTAAATATACTAATAATATTATTTTTTACCATTTCTAGCTGAGAAGGTTTCGGGCACAGTTAAATGGTTTAATGTCAAGAGTGGATATGGTTTCATCAATAGGTAAGCTGTGCCTTATAAAGTCATAACTTAATTGAAAACCAACATTATAGATGGTATTATAATTGAAATGCTCAATAATTTAACAGGAATGACACGAAGGAGGATGTATTTGTACATCAAACTGCAATCGCCCGTAACAACCCACGCAAGGCTGTGCGCTCGGTCGGCGACGGCGAGGCGGTGGAGTTTGCCGTGGTGGCCGGCGAGAAAGGCTATGAAGCTGCCGGAGTGACCGGCCCCGGCGGCGAACCGGTCAAGGGCTCGCCCTACGCTGCCGATAAGCGTCGCGGCTTCCCACGCCAATACTACCGGCCAGGAGGCGGACGTGGCGGCGAGGGCGCTCCACGCAGAGGTGGTATGGGACGTCGCGGACCCCCGCCCAACCAGGGGGGCGCGCAGGGAGACGAAGTGCAGGAGGGAGCTGGAGGACCACCACAGCGTAGGTGAGTGACAGTGACACTTATTCAAACCAATTGTTTAATTTATTTATTCATTGGTTTATCACATACATACAGTTACAATATAAACAAAATACAATTACACATTAAAAAAATCATTTTTAGAAGAATATAGTAACCATACACATGTATGTTATGATAAACACCACATGCAATATTAATGTGAGAGAAAATAACAGATAAACAAAAGGGATTATTGTTCATAAATTTACAAAACTGCTAAAAATTGCTTCTAGTTTTCTGTAAATTAATCTTGTTATTACTGTTATAGTTATTTCCGTCGCAATTTCCGCGGTGGACGCCGTGGTGGAGGATCCCGGCCTATGTACCGTGGTGGATACAGATATGTCCGTCTCCGCAACAACGCACAGGGACCAGGCCAGGGTCAAGGACAAGGGCAGCAAGGTCAAGGGCAGGCTCCACGCCAGAATGGCCAGGGAGAAGGAGAAGCTCCCGCCCCCGCTCCAGCGGCGCCAGCACAGCCAAAAGCAAAAGCTAAGCCTGCAAGTACCACCATCGAGACAACCACCAATGAGAGCCAGGCCTAGACGGCCGGCAGTGTGGCACGCCCCTAGTAGTACATGTCGATTCCAGCCGTGCCGCATGCTATCACAACTTACTGTATGTCTATTCAACTAAAGAGTGTTACGTTGCGTCATTGCAATCGATGATCAGATCATTGTACACCAATTTTATGTGTAGAGGTAGCTAAGTCGACGGGGGTGTCGCGAGTGGAACTGCATAGTATCATGGATCAGAGATGTGATATTTTTATTATTTTGTAATACGTTGTATACCATTTGGCCGCCGGGCGGCGAGCGATAGTATCGAATTATTTTTTACTATTTAATAAATATTATAGGTCGCCGTGCGAAACCGCCTCTAAGATATTGCATGTTTTAATATTTAAAAAGGTTTTTGATGATTATTGGGTATACATTTAAAATTATAATATGTCCTCTTAAGTGAGATGTTGTGCAATTCTAAATTAAAATATTTATGTATATGTATTGAGAAATGATATGCAGGTTCCGAGGCCCCAAGAGAATCTTATATTTAAAGTCATGTGGATTTATTTTTAAAAACTTCTACAACTTCTTAATTTGTGCATCGTTTTAATAAAGTTTTAGTTGTACTTTAACTTAACACTCTCAGAGAAATAAACTTCTTTTTACCTGTGTGAAAATGATTTTATTTTATTTATAAAGAAACATGTTTTTTCCCCACTTTAATTTTAAACCTGGTAATTTTTTTTTAACATGAAGACTGCATCAAAACAATTTAGATTTATATAATAATTAGCAGAACATTGACTAATATTTTACAATTGAATTAAAAGTGATAGTCTGTCAATACTAAAGTATTGCTGATTTACCCCTCTTATAATATTTATATATTGTGGCCTTATATATGACAATATTTTTTTAAAATTTATATATTTAAAAAAAATAAAATCTTTATTAAAATTGAAAAATGCCATCATGGGAGTAGCTATACATCAATATGTATAGATACTAAACCATATTAAAATTATATACCTGTGTGATACTTTAGATATTAAGAAGTAAGTAAAAAAAAGAAAAAAGCAGATATTAGTTTCAATTTTTATTAAGATCATCATGTGCATATTTGTTTGGTACATTAGTGCTACGCGTATCATTATTGACCTGAGGTGTTAATAAAGCAAAAAGCAAAGCAGCAGCAAAAAATATAAGAATCAAACTCTGAATAATAAAAGTCTTAGAACCAAGTTCTGTTATAGAAAACGATATATGTATAATTTATGAAATTTATCTTATCAATAAAGAAATATAAAAGTATATCAAAGAAATTATATTTTTAAAAAGTATAAGAGTCCCATAATCTTAAATAATGGCGCCACAAGAAAAGCGGGTCAATGTGATTAGCATTTTATGTAGATATATAAAAACTTTTGGAACACCTCATGTCAAACCTTAGTAGCCCAGCTAAACACTAACAGGTATGATTAAAAGGTCTTAAGAAAAGTTGTTTATGATGAGCATGATGAGCATTTTATGATCTAAAATTTAAGTTCTAAAATATCTGATGTGAACCCCTAAAACGTCGAAGAGAAATAGAAAGGCTGGTAGCATATACGTAAATAGTATCTTAGAAGTTTTTTTAACGTGACATGTTCTGTCCTGTTACTATTGGGATGACTCATACAAATTTAATTTTCTTCTGACGAAATTTAATTTTCAGTACTTAGTAGTAATTTAGTTTCTATTACTTTAAGTTATATAATCCTTAGGATTTTTCACAAATCCTTCATACTTTCTCTCCTTATTTTATTTATCTTCATAGCATGCTTACATAATTTATAATCGTGAACTTATTTACTGAAGCAATGTATATTTTCTGATCGTTGGTATTTATAAAAAAGTCCTAAGAAATAGACACTTTACCAACACATTTTGGATACTTTTCTCGATATACTTGTTGCGATATCAAGCTACTAAGGCGTGGAGGATTACACTGGTCTCGTTACTACTTCGAGCCGAATCGACCTGTTGGTCCTTATGTCCGCCAGCTTAAAGTCATAGCGGGGTATCCCGGGCTGGGTAGGATTGTTATGGACGGAGATGTAAATAATAAGACAGTAAACATTTGGTCGAAGAAGAACTTCTGGAAGCTATTAAGCAGATGGGTATTCAGATGTTTAATTTGGGAGATACTCCAACTTTCGATACTACCAGAGGCGGACGGTGGCACCTCAGATATATGGACGCGACCTTCTATACGGCTAACACGCTGGACCTCGTGGAAGACTAGGGGTTCGTAGAAAACCTCAGAAGCTTCGATCATTACAGAATCTCTTTTTCCATTAACCTACGGAGATCTAAATCAAATGATCCGATGTCAAAAGAACGACAAGGTTGTATAACACATGAAATACTTTAATGAAACAATCAACTGAAAGCCCAACATAACATAACAACAACAGTTTCAAGCAACGTAATGACTAAAGAGACACTGGAACGTATAGGAAGGACTAGGACTAGAACATAAATATACCGAGATCATAACACAAGCTTGTTCTGCATCGATCTCGTTAAAAAAATCACGGACAAAACACGGACGGATTCTATGACAATCCGAGTACCTGGAGAAGCTAAAGAAAGAGGTGACCAAAAGGTATCGCATTAGGTGACAACCAAAACGTATCGTATTCGGTGCGCTGCTCAAATAAGGAGAGTTTTGTGTATTAAAGGTTATTACTTAATTAATGATTTTATAAATGATAACACGCCTTGGGAATGAAATACTCGCTCCAATCTATTTCAAAGGTATCATTGTCACTAATTAATAATTGTAAAGTATTGACAGAGGAAAAAAAAAGTCCCGCTGAGTTTCTTGCGCTGGTTCTTCTCAGGTCTGAGGCATTAAATTTTGTGAACTGGTGGTAAATTAATTGACGTTCAAAAAATGAAGCTTGTAACTTCTTACTTTGAATAAAATTATTTGATTTGATTTGAAAGGTGGTAGAGGAATATATAAAGGGTATAGAGACGTATGAAATCCAAAACCAAACCCGGGAAGTAGCATAAATCATGAGCTGTAAACCATGATAGAAAAGTCATTGATCGAATTGCCACGAGAGCTGAGGACGTCTCCCTGGAGCAAAGTCCCCAACTAGACTGAAGAGATGGTAAAATTATTTTACGACACATTCTACCCGGAGGACATAGGGAAAAAACTTTCGCTTCAACACGACCCTACAAGGGAGATTGCCAGATGGGTGAGTAGGGATTTTGCGGGGAATAGCAGGATTCACCGTTTACACCTCTATAACTCAAGCTGATAGTTAAATCCTTAAACCAAAAAAAGGCGCCTGGAGTCGATGGCTTCACAGCTGACATATGAAAACACGCCGTCAACAACGGTTCCGAAGTGCTATTCAGCATCGCTAACAAATGTCTTCAGTTACACTATTTTTATATGAGATGGAAGGGGGCAACTGCCATCGCCCTCCTTAAACTCAAAAAAAGCAACTAAGTCACTTCAAAATCATATAGACCAATCGGGCTTCTTCCAGTGCTAGGCAAAATAGTTGAGAAGATGATAATGGCTAGACTTCAGCAATACCTTTATGCCTGTAATAGGGCAAAACAATACAGGTTCATGCCCCAGACGGGCAAATGTATTGAAAGACATTTTTTATACCTGACGAGGTATGTTTGTATATATTCTTGCTTGAATCGTATATGCTGGACGCAGCATATACGATTCAAGCAAGAATATATACAAGCATTTGCCGATGACGTCGTGATGATAATTTGTAGCGATACTGTATAAGTATATATCTTAATATAGCTTCAACAATAAGAAAATTAGATGAGCTACAATGTACATAAATATAAATTATGTGTAGTGTCGTTTATTTACCCTATAAATATATATAAGTAAAACAATAAAGTAATAAATAGATGTAATAAAAAATAAGGCACTTATCAAAGTTGGAACCCCAACCTCACAGTTTAAAGACTGAAAGATAATATGAAAGACAGAAAATGGTACGCAGAATGAAAATTCAAGAGGTTTAGGTATGATTATGTAGGCAACGTCGCACACATTATTGACAATGGAGGTGCGTGTATTTTTTATAAAAATAAACACTTTCGTGCATGTGTTTTTTGGTATAAGAGCGCAGTTTGTTCATATTTTTATGCTTTTTGTAATACGATATCAATGAAGAAGAGAGTTGTTATTAGCTAATTTTAGGAATGGATGTTGTTTTCCATATTTTTCAATATCGGTGGTAAACATATTTTGTAAATCTTTCACTGCCTAGTCTCTTTCACTATTCAACTCAAGCTTAGCCATAAGTGATAGTTATTTAATAACATTGCAATACATCGAAATATAATCATCGCTTAGATTTAGTATATTACCCGACAAGGGACACCTAAAATTTTTCCAGTAATTTTATTTTATTTTATTTTTAGTAATTGTACCAACTGTAAAAAATAACTTTAATAGTATTATTATTACAGATTTTAACTGCAAAATAATTTTAATTAGAAAACAAGTTCACTTGTGAAACTGCAAGTTTTTATAAAAATTACCTACTTTAATAAAGTGCCACTCCCTAAAAAACTTTCCTTTCACCCTTGTGTCTGTCAGAACGTGAGTTATTTAAATTTTGTTTTGTAAGTATATCTGTACTCAATTGAACCTACTTAAGGGATGAATTTAGTGAGATGTATAATATTATGGTGTAATAATTAAATAAATATATGCCTATTTAAAAGTTCTATCCCTAAGGATAGAACATATTGGCTTAGGAAGGTACCTACGTACCTTCTTGCCAAATCTCAATTCATAGTTGGTCTTCCAGGGGTTGAATGAGTATTTATAAAAATCTTGTAATAGTTACTTAAGATGACAAGCATGTATTGAGAATATATGATATCCGTATAAGAACAGGGAAATTATAGGAATACAAATAATGAGATATGAGACCCTTTTCCGTATACGCTGCAACCTTATGGAACCAACTTCCTAAAACTCTCCAGAAAAGCCCATCCTTAATTTCCTTTAAATCTCTTCTGAAACAGCATTTACTCACAACTTGTAACAGTTTTCAGTGATCTAAGACTAATATTATAAGTGAAACGATCGTATTCTTTTTTTTTATATATATATTTGTATATACATATTTATTATATATAAATTATAAATATATATTTGTATAGTCTATTTATGTATTTTTTTATTTTTTTTTATTTATTTAATACTTTTGTATATGTGTATATTTGTATGTAGGTATGGTATATTTATTACGTTTACATATATTCTATTGGATGTCTATTTCTATTTGAATAAAAAAAAATATTATTGTTTGCTTTTTTTTTCTTTTTGTACTTTAATCCCGCCTGTAACATACTCATCCACTTCCACAGGTTGACTAGAAGAGATCTCTTTCAGGGATAAGTCCACCTTTGTAAAATAAAAAATGTATTTACTTTTTCTCATGTATTTTAAGTACAATAAAGAATATATTGAAAATTAAAAAGAAATATTTTTTTATTAAATAATGAAATTAAAATAGGTTTACATTTTTTTGTAACATGTGCAAAACGGAAACAATTATAATTACCTATAAAGTCTATATTTCAAAACAAATTAAAGTGGAATACTCAAGCAGCTTTATAATAGACGAAATTTTAAATAAAATATTACATGTAACTAAAATGTAATCCTAATTTTACAGTGTAATTTTTAAATTGTAAATCAGTTTTTCTGGAAACTGCGTATACGTATTGCCCTTTACCACTTAAAGAAAAATGGTAATAATCGGTAAATATAATACTCTACAGGATATTTTGTGTTAACAAAAATAACATGTACGTTGAAGCAAACTGCATTTGTCATTGATATGATAGTACATTATTTTATGAATTGTTTCAAATTATTTGGTAGAGCAATAATCAAGATATATACATAATATTACAATAATCTTGCCCATGAGCCATTTATATTATGTCTTAGTCATAAAAGGATAAAATTTGTAAAAAAAATATAATTTATCTTATATAGAAAGTTAATATATAGGTGAGAACGCACGCAAGTTTTGCAACAGTGTTAAAATACACGTCGAGTCCATAGTGAGAGGTCGTCACTTGCGCCTTGTCTCAGTCACTGTCTCAGACATCTGCAGATATCGTTTTACAATTGAAGTAATACTCAATTTAATACCGTGTACAATTGTAAGTACAATTTTACCTGATTAATTTATTATATAACATTATTTGTTTGCTTAATATTATGGTGTAATAATTAAATAAATATTTAAAATTTATTAGAAATTGAAGGGAAATTGAAATTTTTGTTTTTTTTAATATTTATGATATACTTATATTCATTTATCATATCCCGCAAATATTCTGATTAAATGAAAAAATGTGATATATCAATCATTAATATTAGTGTAAATCTTAAAATACTTGTATACTATTCCGCTTTTAAATAGTCGTTAGACAAGTTTCTATCAGAAATACTTTACGTTTTCTAGATCATACTTTTCCAATGCTACCAGTAAGTTTTATTCTATTGTAAGTTTGTAAAGCTATATAAGGTAAGCCTTAAGGTAAAGACGATATAAGTATATTACTTTGACGGCCATGACCTAAGGCTGCATCAGAGATTGTCGAATTACTTACTGTATATAACTTTCTATAAAGTTAAGTAAAAAATATTAAAATCTGACACAATCTACTCTTAATTTTAAGTCTATTTTTTTAAGATTATAAAGAAAAGCCTTTTTTTGTTGAATTGAAATAAAAGATATAATAAGTTTACATATTTTGCAATATCATACAAATTGTTAATTTTCAATCGGCAAAAGTGTGCAGCTGGACAGAGGCTTGTAATTTTTATGATGTATCTGTACTCAAACAATTTACACATACAAAATCTCATTAAAACACAACAGGATCATAGGTCACACCCGCTAGCCCACTGTACTATGGCGCGTGAGGTTTCAGAAGTTACTCATCCTCAAAATTTGAGAAAATTTAAATTATTACATAATCGCAGGGTTATAATTTTTTAGTAATTCAGTTACAATTACCATAATAAATTATTTCTAAATGATTATCATTTATTTATTTATATATACCTATATAAAAGCAAAAGTCACTCATCACAAAATAACGACAACCGCTTGCATAGGTAAAAAGGTGAAATTTGGTGAGAAGGTACATTATAGTTAGTAGACGTCCGCTAAAAACGGATTTTGCGACAGGTCCGGATTAAGGAGGTCTTAGGGCTTTGGCAAATTTATATAAAAGTTCTTAATATTTTGCTACAAACTTGAGATTTTTGTAGATGTACCTAATACTTAGACGTTCACTAAGAACGAATTTTGGGACAGTGTGCGATCAAGAAGGTCTAAGGGCTCTTGGAAGTTTAAAGTTTAAGTTACATTAGCTAGGAAAGAATGTTGTGACAGGGTTGAACTAAATATAAAATAGAAAAATATAGTGACATCGTAAAATTTACTAATATTTTGTTTACTATTTTTAATATATGGTATGTAATATATATTTTATTATTTAAATTAATTATAATACGTTGTAATAAAAAAAGAAACATTGTGTTCCTCTATATGAACATTAGGAATCTATTATAAAATTCATTCTCTTCCAACTGCAAAATTTTGGTAAAAAGGTGTTAAAGATGGAAACCTTCAATACCTTTTACGTATTAATATCTATTTAGATTTTAGCACAAAAAATAGTTGTGATAATGCTTGCCATATATACTTCCTATTTAATAAGATTGTTTAGTAATCAATATTTACAACGATTTGCAATTAGTGAACAGTAATTAAACTTTAGGTAATTAAATAATGATTTTGTTAATTATATTTCAATTGTTTTATAAATAACTTACCTAACAAAGTAAATTACAAACTATCTGCGTACTTACGTATAGATTGGATATACAAATAAAGTTTACGAATACAACTGGTTTATACTAGTTTAATGATAAAGTACCTATGATAAATATGTGATGGGCTTTATCATAATACAACCGTAATCATAGCTGACAAAATCATGATGACAATCATCAACGGTTATGTAACAATAACTAAGAAATCTCCATCATTAAATAATAAATTCAGTGTGCCTCAGTGATTGTTGTCATTCGAATGTATGAAGCTACTGTAATTGAACGGTACTTTACACCTATGGCTAAGTAATGCGATTATTTGTTTTTACTCTAAATAATAGTTGGTGTAGTGGTAGTTGCATTGTTAAGTTTAACCTACCTGCAAGTGGGTATGCTTTATGTAAAACATAAAAACTTGACGCTGCAACTTTATCCCTAAATAATCTGGACAAAAAGTTTTAAATTCATTTTTATTATTTAAATTAAGGTTTCAGCCTTTTTATTTAGCCTCAAATAATTTGGAATGGTTTTTCATTAACTGACGAGGTCGTGTAACAGTTTACTCTGAACGTAGAATAAGTCTTTTTTTTTAACTTCACGCTGTAACCCGCATATAGCAGGGTAGGCAGAGGGAACCAGAGAACCTAGTGTTAAGACACTCCATTCTCTTTCAACAATTCCGTTCCCCACTTTCCGTCGAATTGAGGCATTGTGTGTTGAGTGGCGGAACTCAACGCCGCGCTTTGCCTTGTCACCAAACCCAAGAAGTGAAAATACTAAATTTTACATTTCCTGGAGTGGGAATCGAACCCACAACCTGTCGCGTTTACAGTCGCATGCTTGTGGCTCTGCGCCACGACAGGCGTTAGATAATAGAATAATTCTATTGTGTTCAATTTTGAGAAAAATGGAGACCATGTCATAGGTACAATTTTTACTTTAAAAAGTTCTTGTATACCTGTGAGATAAGATCAAATGGTTCCAGTACGACACTGACTATAATATTAATTTCTCTTGAACTCTTTGTTGCCCTGATCACAAATTTTGTACTTATTTTCTTTATAATTTGTAATTTGTTTATGATTATAGTTTTGCTTATATTTAAACGAAGGGTGACGGGTTTGGAGAGAGAAAAGATTTTTCACAAGGTACCTGTTTGCGTGGCGGAAGTAGCAAAAATACTCGTATGATGTAAAATATTAGGTATTACGAGTATTACGAGTAAATCAGACGGCAAGAGGTGAATCAAAATAGCTTTGCATAATTACTATACTGCTAGGAAAAATGATAAATATAGGAGATAGAAAGTCAAAAACTTATTTGATATTAGATTCGTTATTCAAAACCTACTTTCTGTCCTAGAAGCATATACTGAAAGTACACGACGCAGATCGAAACGAATCCTTCACTAATTTAAACGATAATATTTAACTTTCAACAAAGCATTTCGAAATTCTTATACATTTTCTCACAATAACATATTTAAATATAACATAAACTAGGATTGATTAATAATCATCGTTCTATAAATCTAAAGTTGCGTTATATCATTTTTATATGTTTCGTAAAAAGCTTTACTTAGGTATATGGGACGTAGGTAACAGTGAACACTTTTTAGTTTAAAGTAATATTATAGATGCAAATTTTTAGGCGAATCTTTAATCTCAGAAATTAAATCATAACTTAAGAGCCTAATCTTTAGAATAAATAATATTTTATGATGTTTATTATGTTACATTAGAACACTTGATGATAATAGGTTTAGGTCAATGCATGGGTGGCAGTGAACTGAATGAGGCAGCAAGCATCAATTGGAATTTAAACCGTATATAACAACATTTATCACATTTTAACAATTATTTCTGACTAATAGACAGATCTGTTTATATCAAAATAGTCCTATAATAAAACTTGAAAATCACATTTTGATGAACTTAAAAATAGGTAGTTTCTCTTAAACTTAGAGAGAAGACCAGGCCCAGACCAACAATTTATTTTAGTGGATTAAGAAACTTAAATATTATCAAGTTATAAATATTTAAAGTATTACGTACTTATGTGATAGTGATTAAATATAGCTATTATTTAATAAAGTAAAAAAAAAAAATATATATTCACAAAATAATATTCTAATATCTGCAGATGTCGCCGCAAGAAAAGGATAATGTGGATCAATCTTATGAGTACAGTTATAAAAAAGATTTTCGAACTGCCTTGCCACAGTTTTTGGCAGTTAGTGTGAAGAACCTTTTACTATTAAGTGAGTAAATTACTTTATTATACAAAGGAAAACAAGTAATGTCAATGCTGTAGTAGACACGATCATATAGGCTTTCGCAAATGGAAATGTTCCTACTTACTGATATTAAAAGATATGAAATATATTTACCAGGCCTAAAACTAATGCAAATTCCAGCAAAATATATTTTTTTTATCGTTTTTCTGTTATCAGGTTACGGAATGACCCTCGGCTTCACAACAATCCTAATACCAGCTGTAAAAGAACCAACAGAAGGGGAAGTTCTGCATTTAGAAAATTCAGAAATATCCTGGATAAGCAAGTATTTTAAAAAATATTAATTCGGTCTTGTAATGAAATATAAAAAATATTACCCTGACTATTGATTATAAGATATCTCTTATAAGTACATTTGAAGCTGTATGTGGTCAACCTTGACGATACATCCTTATTAAATGGATGCATTATCGTTTCCTAACAAGAGGTAAGCGACCAGTAAGTACCTAGTTAAATGTCTCTCGCAGTATAAAATTGCTACTACCTAGAAAAGGTAAGCAACCCATGTAATAGAAAAAATATGTTTATTTTATTATAAATAACAATTATTATTTTATCTTATATGCATAAAAGGTTACATAAAAAAGGCAAAAGGTCGATCTTTGAATGTTGACCTTGTCGATAATGTAGAAAAGATCTAAATTAATATAATAATCATATTTGTGCTTTTCTTGTTATACCTTGTTATTTTTTATTATTATTCCTAGCTTTTATTCTCGATGTATTTATACCAGTCTACCCTGAGTTACTTGCTTGCTAGCTAGTACTTAAGAGTTACAACATACAATTGCGATCTCACTTTTGCAATCGTCACGTGAGCAGGTCGCTCAACGTTATAATATAACCATATTATGCCAGAATGGTACTATGTTAGATCCTAGTGACGCCTGCGAAAACATGAGATTTATTGTTTTTTTTTCATGTTAAGTACTGGTATGTTTGATTTTTGCAACTTATTAAATCTTTCTGATCAGATTAAAACGTTTTACAATTTTTAAAGTTTCAATAGTCCAACACATACCTACCTTAATTCACATTTTATCCCTAGCGGGGTAGTCAGAAAGAACGGACCGCCAAACGCTACGGTCCCTGCATACCTCTTTCGCCTCGTCCACAGTCATTAACCAACACATAAATATCCAAATTTTCACATTTTTAATCTTGGTGGTATAATTATTCTTATGATTACTAATTAAACATTAGTTTATCTTGAAACAGATGTTGCGATGTGTTCTTAATTTATGATCCGCTTAAATATTTAAAAGAGACTGGCTATGGATACAGCTCATGAATAGTTTAATATTACATAATTATAATGTAACAAGTATTTTGTGAAATGTAACTTAAATTGCGTCATTATATATATTTTAATCCATTGCCAATTTTATACATGTACGTTCATTTCACTTTCACACTTGATCCTTCATAGCTAGAGAGCACCTAGTGTCAAGACTCTGCTTTCTCCACTTTCCGTCCAAACATAAAAATAATTGAAATATATTTATGTCACCGAATCAAATGGTAATCGAATCCACAATCGATTGTGTTTACAATCAGACAAAACAAATTCTTTTTTCCAGTATAAATTACATTTAAAAAAGAATATTCGATTACAATTTTTGTATTCGACGTTATTTGTATAAGTGTATTTTTTTTATTTTTCCTACAGGAGCTTTTATTCTGTAGCCCTAAATGATCAAATTTTTCGTCCGAATCTGATTTTTCAGATCTGGAGCTTATATCCATAAAATCTTTTAAATTACAGTTATAACTTATAATTCAGTTAAAATATATTATATCTATTTTGTATAGTGTCTACGATATTAAATAACAAATCGTTTCGAGAATCGAATTTTCTACACGACAAAACACATAATAAACACAGCCGCCAATAATGCCTGCACCAGCGTATCCGTCGTCTCGGCTCGACGTCCACGCCGTATGTTGGGGACTCGGGACGGGTTACTCGTCGATGATGATGCTTGAAACGCCTCTTAAATCTTCATAAATTGTAAATTTTGTGTTGTTCTGATATATAAGCTATAATACTGAAAAGTTTAATATTACTACTTTCAGTAGTTTAAGTAACACACGTAAGGATAACAAATATCTGGACATATTGTGAAATGATTTTATGATGACTAATTTTCGCATGTATAATATTTATTATAGGATTTACTGGATAATGAAGGAAAGGTGGAAAAATGAAACATATAACATATGTATTTTTTTTATTTTGAACGTATGATTATTCAATGAATTATTTATTATTTAATAATAATATTAATTTTGAAACAGGTTCAATTAATTTAATTGTGGTACCGCTGGGTTGTGCCTTGTCAGGGGTAGTGACGTCTCCGATGGGCCGCAGGCGAGCCATGCAGATCGTGAACGTACCCTTTTTCATTGCCTGGTTGATCTTTCATTTTTCAACTGACACTGGCCATCTCTATGGTGCTCTTATTCTCACTGGATTAGCAGGGGGATTACTTGAAGCACCAGTAAGTAAGTTCTCCATTTTCTCATTCAGCTGGGTATTTAATATAATACCAAATATGCATTTATCTGTCTTTGGAAATTTTAATGAAATCATTTTCATTCAGCTAATAATAAAGATATAATGAAATGAAGATTTCATTACTTACTGCCAAAATGACAATATATAATATACTATAAATAATTTGTTTGTATAATAGCAGGAACTGATGTTATAATTTTACCTTGCCAAAATTGTAAGCTATTACTAGGATCTGCAATTTTTAATATAATATTTTTTTGTATTTTATTTGGTGGCTTCATGATTTTTCATGAGCATCCGAGTATAGTGTAACCTAGTTAGTGTAAAAACAATGCGTTGTTTAGTTTTTGTTTTATAATAATTCTTTAAAAAAATGTACCTATATTTTTGTGTTACGCAACAAAACTATGATGGATTTAAAATGCATCGGCATTTCTATGTAGTTTCACGTGTTATCACCGTAATCTTATTTTCTAAAGTATACTAAGTTTATATAAATTTATCACTTAATCCTTTCGTCAGTACTACAAAGTACGTGTCGGTTATCTAAAGCTGTTACACATTCTACTAGATATCATAGGCTATTGAAGATTACAGAAGCTGTGCTCTTAATACATAATATGCAGAATAAGGGTTAAGGCACCTACACTTACAGTTAAGATACAAATATCGTTGTAAATTAATACTAAAATTTACACTTATTATTACTTGTCTTTCCTCTATAAAATAATACCATTTCTTAGAAATCCTAGATTTCCCTATATTTATTAGGCAATGGGTTGTCAAAATTAAATGTTAATTTAAGACTGCACTGCCGGTCTATCACCTTACACCTTACACCAGCCACTTTCCCCTCATATTATTGTTGAAGTCTCATGATCGAAATCATGTATCAATTATTACTTTCTATATTATTTACTCTTACAAATAGTTGATGTTGATTCTTATGTTTTAAAGGTGCTTACGTACGTCGCTGAGATCACACAGCCTCACCTTCGTGGAGCACTCACAGCCACCAGCTCCATGTGCATTATTATAGGCGTGTTCACGCAATTTCTCTTCGGATTACTTATGTATTGGCGAACTGTAGCGCTTATAAATATTATATTTACGGTGAGAACAACGTAAAATATTACTCAATTTAACTAAAAATTAGAATACTTATAGAGTAATGGAGTTTATGTTCTTGATTGCATGTGATCATTTTGAGGCATGTTCATATATATTTATTTCTTTTAGTCTGGTTAGCGACTGCTGCTACTGCTTGTTTTAGTTTTGTGATTGAAAAGGTAGCGAAAAGTGAATATTGAGAAGAGACTTGGTTTTTTAGTCTATATATATATATTGCAGGCTAAGCATAAAAAGGTACATGAATATGCCAAGAATAAAAATATTTTTATATTGAAGTATTATTATTCAATTTTTAAAGTAATGAAATGTGTTTAAAAGATTGTAATTTAAATTTATTTTTCAAAAACTTAATTTGGAGTAACAATTCTTAGGTACTTGCAGTGGTTGCACTATGTTTTGTTCCGGAATCACCTCATTGGCTTGTATCTAAGAAACGGCACGATGAAGCAAAAAAGGTAGATACTATATTTATTACATTTTGATTAATTTAATTGCATTATATTTATTATAGGGAAGTGAATTATTTTAAATAAAACTTACGACATTTAAACACGCAGAAAAATTATTTGAAAATACTTTATTGTTTCATTTTTATGATATTAATATCAAAATATATTGTAGGTAACAATGGCAGTAATATTAATAGTTTCAATATGTTTCGATTGTTTGACAAATAAATATATTTTTATGTTTCATTGATATTATAATAATACGTATGTATAAATTATAAATATAATAGTGAAACTTGTGGGTGAACTATAAAAATTAAAAAAATATTTGTATTTAATTCATAATATATTTTTCTGCTTTAAATTAAATTGAGTTTATCAAAGTCTTCTAATCATCAAAATAATTCCATTAAAACCTCTTTTGTTCGTTCACAGAGTCTGCAGTGGCTTCGAGGATGGACCAGTGCTCAAGCAGTTGAAAATGAATTAAAGGACATACAAGCTATGTACAAAATAAAAAAAGGTTTAAAAGAATCTATTTGTATATCTGTTATTATGCACGAGTACAGTATAATAAGTATAGTACTTTTTAATTCCAGCGCAAGTGGATGACCGGGAAGAGACATTATCAGAAAAACTAACAGTGTATCTTGACAGAAGTTTTCTAATACCTTATTTTTTAGTCTCTTATAGTTTTTTTGTTGGTCACTTTAGTGGAATGACTACATTACAGGTGAGTGCGTACTCTTATACTTACTATGTATTACTAAATTTGTACGTATGCTAAAATCGTGATGCAGTGTCCAGCTGAAACAAATACGATGGTTGTCTGTTTGATGCCCACTTGGACGAATGACTAGTATTTAAATTACAAACGTTCAATTCTTCGCTATGGTACGTTGTGTTTGTCTCGGAATTTTACGGAAAATGATGAACGGAGTGTCTTTAGCTAGGTTTCCTTTGCCTACTTTGTTTTGTGCAGGAGATGCGTGAAGCCATAAAAAACACTTATTTAAATTTGTAGTTGATATACTCATTTGCTGAGACATTTGAACCTTAAATTATCATTTGTACTAAGTATATCTTTACATATAATAAGAATGAGTTTAGATAATAATAAGTTTTGAGTTTTATTTTTGTTTTTTCTTTTTTAATAATTAAGTTTTTATTTGTTGCAGACGTACGCAGTGTCTATATTCCAGATGCTGCAAGCTCCAATAGATAAATATTACGCTACGCTTATTCTAGGAATTTTGCAAATTATTGGTTCTGGTACTTGTGTCCTTTTGGTCCATTATACCGGAAAGAGACCTTTGACGTTCTTTTCAACAGCAGCCGCTGGTATATGTTGTCTCTCAGTTGCTGGATATGAGGGTTACATTAAAACAGTAAGTTATTTATTACTAACGTTTATGGATATTATTATGGATTTCATCTATGTTTTATATCTATGTATGTAGGTAGCAGTGGCGAAGCGTCCATATTACATGATTTCCATCGGCTTACCTTTTATAATTTAAAATTATTCAGCGGATTTACGAGCAGGCTGAGTAGGCTATAGCTTAGGGCGGCAGATATTTAAAATGTGACAATTAAAAAAAAATAAGGGTGGCAAAAATTTTGCTGACTATATCTTTCTCACCATTTAATCATCCCTCATCCTCTCGACGTGCCCAAACCACCTGAGCACGTTCTTCTTCATTCTTACTATAACATCCTCGCTTATACTTGTCTTTCTAAGTATCTCTTCGTTGCGGATTCTGTCAGCCAAACGGACTCCGTATATTCTCCGAAGAGATCGCATCTCTACAGCATTCATCTTTCTTTTGTTCTTCTTTTGACAAACCCACCAAGCGTCGGTACCACTGCATTGTGTACAGCCATACGTGCAGCTACGCTGATGTTCCGCCGTCCCATCAATGCAGACAGCGCACCGTTGATCCAGTTACCGGCAGCAATACGCCTTTCCACATCCATATCGTATCTTCCGTCTCTGCTAAAAACACTTCCCAGGTATACTCCCTCATTCACTTGTTCTAATATCTTTCTATCTACAGTTATCTTGCATTCCGTTCTTTGTTCATCTCTTTCAAACACCAGAATCTTAGTTTTCCTCGCATTCAGGCTTAGACCAATAATTTCACAACCGTCTTTCAAATTGGTGACTAACGCCTGTAGCTCGCATTCTGATGATGCAATGAGCTCTGCATCATCTGCGTACAGTAGGCAATTAATCTTCGAGTCACCTACTTCACACCCATGTCACTTTCTTTCATTTTTTCACCTTGGTGACAGCTATCCAAATACAAATTGAACAGCCAAGCTGACATAGCGCAACCCTGCTTGACACTCGATTGAATAATACTCGATTTGCAGAAAAAAAAGTGAAAATAAATTTTCATTCAAAAATTTCGGTATTTTTTTATAATGTATGCAAAAAATTGGATTTTTTAGCATCCTGTAGCGTGGCAATCAAGGCATTTTTTTATTAATTTTTAAAATGAATGTAAAAAATATTTGGAATTGTTTTTGTGATCCTTTAATTTTTTCTACTAGTTCACTAGTGCACTACTAGTGGAAAAATTAACTATATATACTTGTTTTTATTTACTTATGTATGTTATGTCATCTCTTAGTTTTAGTATTTTTTGTTTCTTCTTTCTCTTTCTTTTTATTACTATCTAATTGCACGGATTTTTTATGTTGCTGTTTGACATTCATCCACGTCTACAAGGGGACTGGAAGTGATCTCTTCTAGAGATAAGTTTACCTTTGTTAACGTCACTTTAATTTTAAAAATGATGCTATACATCAATATGCACTTACTATGCTATTGATGATTCCAAAGTAATTTTGAACTGGGTTTGCGGTTTTTACATACGAGTATAGCACGTATGTTTTTTGAATTAAATATTTTAAATACAAAAATACTCCAAAAATATAAAAAGGACCTTACAACCGTGTCTATTTTATTTTTTATAGTATCCCTGTGAAAATAAAGTTAATGCTTATTAGTAATTTCTTAACCGACAAAGCTGACCCCATAACCGTAGCGAATGACGCCGCACACGTAGGTAGGGCTACACGCAAAAGAAGATTGATTTTTAAGAAAATACACTAAACACTATAATTATTACATATAACTCAAAAACTACTAGTCACATATTTATTATATTTGAGGTCGCTAAAAATATAACAAAATAGGAGTTATAAAAAGTTTCTTCTGTTTTAGCACGTCTTATCTGACAACAAATTAACTTTATCCTATCAAAATGAGACCGTTGGAACTAATGACACTGAATTATTGGTAATGCATATTTTAATATTATGTGTTTTATTTTTTTTAACAATTTATTTTATATATCTTTTAATATTTAGTCTGTATTCGTACAGTTTAAGTTAAATAGAAAAGGTTATTTTTAATGATTACATGATACAAGAATACACTGTTTTTAAAATATTATGTAATTTCAAATAAAAGAATATTTATGTATAATGAAAATGCATATATTGATTTTATTTTACAGAGTAATCCTTACGCCTGGATTCCAACGTGCTTGTTGATGTCGTTGGCTCTCGTTACTCACACTGGAATCAGACTTCTTCCCTGGATTTTAATTGGAGAAGTATAAATATTTGTTTTTTTTTCATGTACTTAAATTAAGCAGATTAATAAAAAGTAAGCGACCTTAAGGATATAGGGGCTGTACTAAAAAGGTGTAACACCAACAGCAATGTCTGAAAAGGAGTATTTTTGTCTCATATAAGTAGGCTCATATACCTAACGAAAATCAATGTAGTGCCAAAGAAAATTTGTATCGTGGTCTTATTTTGATTGTGCAGATTCTGATTAGATCTAAAAAAAGTTACTTAACAGATTAAAATGCAAATGATTACATTATTTCTATGCTTAGGTTATTATAGTAAGACAAATAATCCTATCTTTAGCTTTCTTTGCTTTAAGTAATAACGTAATATTCCTATCTTTAGCTTTCTTTGCTATGCGTTGCTATTTTTGTACTCATTATTGATGTTGACTTTTATTATTGGCCCTCAAATGAAAATTGTCACTGCCCTACCCAGCCTACGCCTTGAACACATATTTTACTTCTAGTATCTAAGCTTATACCAAGTATGTATAACATTATAAAACTTGACTTTACTAGTAACTATTAAATGTACCTATATAAGATTATATTTAATTTAATCCACTTAGGTACTCATTATAAACTAGGTAAGTATAGCGCAATCACAATGTGGCAAATAATAAAATTTCGTAGTTAAAGTTACTTTTTGAAATAATTACATATGTACCTATATATATTTTAAAATATTATTCAAAATTTATAATAGTTAGTTTATTTCATTTATTTTAATTACTTAACATTACCATTGATTATTATTTCATATTAAATATTTCTATCGTTTAGGTATTTAGTGCAAAAACAAGATCTGGAGCAGCCGGCTTAGCAAGCGCCATTGGATACATATTCGGGTTTCTAACAAATAAGATGTATATCAATATGGTTGATACTCTTTCTATTTGGGGCACGTATGGCTTCTATGGTATTATATGGTATAGTACTCGTTTAATTAAATAATAATAATATTTAATATTATTCCTTAGCATAGAGTAAAATTTAAAATAATTTAGTAGATAACATCAAGTAACGCATATGTATTATATACTACAATTTGGTAATATTTTACTCGAATTTTTGCGCACATATGGGTAGGTTTTACATTTATACGGTATCAATTAAATATTGGATATAGACAATAAACGAGTACAAGTATTACCAAATATTTGTAAATATAGAATACTGTAATCGGAAAAGCTTTTCTGGTTCACCCACCCATTTTACAGCTACCAATTATTTTAAAAGTCTTCATAGTGATTGTTACATTACAATTACTTATTATAAGTGTCACTACGACGCCGTAACTTGATCTATTCCACCACCGAAGATATTTAATTACTATAACTTATTTTTTGTGATTTTATTTATGATTAACTTATAGTATTAATGAAATTTTGGAAATGCCATAGACACAGATTAACAAATTTACGTGACTCTTCAATAAATAATTTTCATTGCGTTGTATTTGTTGTTAACTATTCAAAAATATGTATCTATTGTTCACAGTTTGACTGGATGTATAGTATTCTACTTTATATTGCCAGAAACTGAAGGGAAAAAGTTAAATGATATCGAAAATCACTTTGCTGGAATCAAAAGTTTATCTAATGAAGTGTATAGGTCTAAAGTAAGTATCAAGATAATCATGAGGAATGTCCGTTTATTATAAATATGAATAGATTATTGACTTAACAAAGTATTCCACTATTGTTGCAATCTACTTATTAGATTTCATTTTTGTTTATATATTTGATAAATTGACATGTTTCAGAAAAAGCAAGCTTTAGAGCTATCAAAAATAAGAAATTTAAGAGGAACCATTAATACATCGTTTGAAGGAGATAACACCATCACATAATGTAATACTTATTATTTTATTAGATAATAATCTTTTATATAATAGTATATAATAATATTTTAAAATAACTGACTTAGTTCAACAAAACGACCGTTATTTAAACAGGTATATATATAAATTAGTCACCCTTCCTTGTATTTAATGGACACTAGATGAGCTTATACTATAATTTTAATTATTGCAGCAAGTATTGCTTAAAAGTAAAAAAAAAATGTATGTATTTGTTAGAGCTATAATTTTTTTTTCTTGCCTAAAGCATTTAAATTATATAAAAATTATTACAAAACAACGAATTCAAGTTGCAGTCGGTATGTACAATTGAAGATTTACGACCGCAAACTAAACATAATAAACATCGTTATTGTAGTATGGAAAAAATATTTTAATAAAATCATGTTATGTGGTCATAATTAATAAAACTAACAGGCCACAAAATATATTAGTTAATTAGTTTCTCTTTTACTGAAATTTAGTTTAAAGAAAAAAGTTGTGGTAAGTGATATCAACATGAAAATACATTAAAATTTAAAAGTAGCTTAAGACAAGTACCTGCACACCGCGTTATTTAACCATAAACTAAATCAGGCGACTGTAATGTGAACAAATTTTGAGTGACCACAACCCAAAAAGTAATTCAATTCGTGCCAAGAATTAAGATTGATTAAGTAATTAAGATTAGATATAATATGTAGGCAGAATGAAATGTATAGAACGCAGCAGTGGCGAAGGGTAAAAATTTTATAAAGGTATGCCGGTATATACCGACTATACATACTTATATATATAAGTCCGACCTGGACGTTAATTTTTTGTCTAGCTTTTTGGCGTCACTAATCTGCTAGTAAATCTGCTACTATTTTTTTGTAATTTACAAAAGGTTTATTATTTAATTTTGTGATGGTAATTTACAATGAAAATCGTGTCATATAAACGCTTCGCTACTGGTGCACATTAAATATAAGCATATAATAATTATATAACTATTCTAATTTTAATTAAAAAAAAAAACATTAACTTTAATAAAACAAATTAAATGTAAGTATATGCCTTTTATTACCCTTATCAACATTTCAGATACTCTGAAATACATCTTCAAATCTTACATAACTACTTGTCGTCTATAACATTTTTCTGTTCGCGTAGAAATATTTGTTTCTAACTTCATAGTGTTGAATATAAAAATATATGCGGCCGTATTTTGTCTAGTCCAGTCACTCAGTGCGCCAAAGAAAAAAAATAATTGTATAGGTGTACCAGAAGATCGGACGAGAAGCTATGAGTGAGTGTGAAAAATAATACTTTAGAATTCCTACAATAACAATTTCTTCTATTTTATTTTATTCATTTAATAAACTGCAATATTTGAAGCAGTGACACAATATCCCAGTTTTATATATGGTGAAAGACTTTTTTTTATTTAATTGATATATAAAATTGCAAATCAGGGTACGGTATATACAACTAGTTGGCGCACACCATTTGGTTTTTTTTTTTTGAAAAGAACAAGGCAAACGAGCGTTCGGGTCACCTGATGGTAAATGATCCCCGCCGCCCACGGCCCCGCGTTACACCAGAGGAGCTACAGTTGCTTGCCGGCCTTTGAGGTGGGAGTAGGCGCGCTTTTTGAAGGCACCCATTTCGTATCGACCTGGAAACGCTGCCGCAGGTAGGCCATTCCACAGTTTAGTGGCACGTGGAAGGAAATTCCTACGAAGCCGCACAGTACTGGAATGCCACATATCCAGATGGTGTGGATGATATTTTAGTTTGTGACGTACTGTGCGGTTAGAAAATCCTGCGGCAGGAATCAGGTCAAACAGTTCCTCAGAACATACAACTCCGTGATATATGCGGTAGAGAACGCACAACGAGGACACGTCTCTACGCAAGGCCAAAGTATCAAGCCCTTTACAGATTATTGGGTCCCCAACGATTCGAATGGCTCTGCTTTGTATGTGATCAAATGGTTCAAGCTGATACTAACATTACTCCATATGAGGCCAAACCTGGGCCCTATAGAGGGCCAAACGGAGTTTTAGCGTAAAGTACTGTCTCGCTCTGGCGATGACACCCAATTTCTTAGAGGCCAATTTGGCATTGCTTTCCAGATGATCGCGATACTGGAACTCACTCGAAACGTTGAGGCCCAATATGCTGATACTGGGCGCGCCTATAAAAGGAGTGTTCTCAAGAAGTGGCGATAAGACAAATGGGGTTTTCTTTGTGGCAAACTTGTGTCTTCAAGGGGTTGAATTGAACGAGGTTCCTTTCAGCCCATGAAGAGAAAATCCCGAGGGATGCCACAACGGAAGACACAAGTTTCTTTCGGCACTCTGCGACGTTTTCCCGAGAAAAACCTGCGCGGCCGGAGTGTACGGCGTCTACCGTGCTATCATCCGCATAGTAATAAATGCTAGAATCCTCCAGCATGTCATTGATATGCAGACGAAAAATCGTAGGATACAGCACACAGCCTTGGGGAACGCTAGCATTCACGGGCATGTAGTCGGAGCAAAAACCGTCGACAACGACCTGAATGCTACGCCCAGTGAGAAAGCTGGCGACCCACTTGCATAAATTCTTGGGAAGCCATACGATGGTAGTTTAGCAAGGAGCGCTCTGTGCTACACTCGATCAAAACCCTTCGCCATGTCCAGACTAACTGCCAGGCTATCTCCCTTGCTTTCTAAAGCCCAGCGGTGGGTCAGGTAAACCAGAAGGTTACCGATTGAACGACCATGGCGGAAGCCATATTGACCGTTGTTGATTAACCGGTGATCTTACTTTCGAGAGCAGGGAGGTGATAGCAATATGCCTGTAGTTAGCTGGATCGGAGCACTCTTCCACATGTCCGGGATCCTTCCACTACGTCCTTGCACTACGAAGTGCCGAAATAAACGCGTTAGCACCGGTGTCAACTCAGGAGCACATGCACGGAGCACTAAAGGAGAGATGCCATCCAGTCCACTCGACTTGTGGATGTCCAAGGAAGACAGAGCTTGCCGAACAGCTTTTTGGCTGAACTTGATGTCAGGCAAGCTCTGGCACCGTGGGATGGTCGGTGGTGTGGTTCCTTGGTCATCCAAAGTCGAGTTCGAGGCAAAAAGAGTGCTCAGGATATCGGTTTTTCCCTAGTTCGTGTAGACCAGAATATCATTTCCTGTGCGTAACGGCGGAAACGAAGATTAAAATTGCCGAGTGCAGCCTTGGAGAGCACCCAGAACTGGCATGTTCCGAACGGATAGCTCTCAAGCTTCTTGCCTTATTTACTATATTGTTTGATTAACTTTTGCCTATATAGCAAAATTTTCCAATAGAAATATTATCACTTCTCTTACACGTTCTGTACTTACTTTCTTAGGTTTTTTAGTTTTATAATTTGTCTGTAAGGTATTTCTCATTACTTCTTCAAATAAAAGTTTCTTCGAGATTCTGCTACTTTAGTTTTGCGAGTACTGTTAATTTAGAATTAGTACTTTTCAGTTTTTTTTTTCAGACTTATAATTATTTTCCAATACGCATTATTTCTTCTTTGGAAAGTTTCTAATTATTATTTACGTACAAATTTATGTACATTTGTTTTGTTTTTCTATTATGTAGCGCATCTTCCTCAATTTCCATCTTAAGTTCTACATCAGCTAAGATTTTAGCGTATGGATTGCGGCGTGAAATTTTGGTTTTAGTTAATGTTTCGATTGCTGTTTTTTTTTGGATGCATATCTACACGGGACAAAAAATATAACATGTTAGTGTAAGACAATATGTAGACTTATTTAATTGCATGTCTCATTTCACGTCAAACAATCAACAATTCGACGGTCCCTAGGTAAAGTATCGAAAGTGAAAAATGCTACTTTAAAGGAGAGCGATTTTAAGTTTATTTTTTGCATAACTTTGTCATAAATGTATGGATCTTGATAAAAATTGGGATTCAAATATGTGTTGGGATTACGAACTGTTACGTAGTAGCAAAAATCTATAATATTAAATAGTTTTTATAGAAACTGAGACGCGGTACACTACCGCGTAACCGGACTTACTTTTTTAATCGTAACTGGCACTATCGATTATTTACAAGGGACCGCACATTCAAAAATGTATCGAATCCGCCTATTTCAATAGTTTACGTTGGTTTATGTCAGGAATATTTTATTGAAAGTGTCACATTCGATCATTTAATTCGAAGATTATTTATAGTTATAACATTTTTTGATAGAGTAACAAATACACAATAAAACATATTTATTATAGATTTAAAAAATATAAATTGTTTTATTTAGCAAGTATCAGTCTTTGTTAAATTTAAAACGCTGAGGTCACGTACTAGTATGTACAAAAACAAGTTAAAACAAATGTGAACTGTGAATATTTAATAATAGACATTTTGAAATGAGATCACAATTAATATACATTACTTATAAGACTTCTATAGCTTTCTTAAATTAAAAGTGACAAAAATAATTTAAACTCTAATAACATTTTATAATAAATGCCTAACATGAAATAAGAATTGACATAAAAAAATCTACATACTTTAAAAATACAATTTTTATAATACAAGTAATGACAATACACAAACTAACACAAAAAAGAAGTTAAAAAAAAGTAAAACCAAAGTTATTTAATTCAACATTACAATAAAATAGTATTCAAAATTCAACGATAATAAGTTAGGTTCCAAAATGAGGTAGTACCTAACTGCTATTTTAAACTACTTTCTAACATATCATATTAAAAATCAAACCGCAGTTGAGCCTTAAGATTTTGTTAATAAATAAGTGTTATCAATAGTTTAATCATTTTCGGAATTTTCTACTCTAGAATAGATTTCCTTCTATTATTTGATAACGCTGTCCTTTCATGATTCGTTTTATTATGAGCATTGCGATCAAACTCTTCAGTAACACATAAGGTATCGAAAAATATACTATTACAAATCCGTTGTAGTATAACTACGTGTGAGGGTAAAAAATATTTCGTCGTAAACAGTTTTCTAGAAGGTCCTTCCGACGTCATTCGTTCTTTATTAATTTTCTGGTAAACATATAAATGAACTGCCATTAGTATCCCACTAGTATGATCAGTAAGTGTCTATAAATTGTTAAAAATATTTTGCAAGATTCTGTATCAAATTTTTCAGAGCATTTTACTTTGCATTGAGTCAAGAAAATAGCAAGTATTGCTAGTTAGAGCTTAATAAGTATTTCCGTTCGTTATCAGTCCTCTTTTCGGGGTACTTTGATATTTCTTTCCGATTTAGTAATAAAAACACATTTCTTTTGTATTCTACACTGCTATATGATACTTATATTCCGACACAGCCATATGTCTACTTTCGGTAACAATACTGTGGGTTCAGCATGGTTCTCTTCTAAATGCTCTGAGAGCTCTAGTTTTTGTCCTTCATTTTGACTATCAAGACTATATCGATAATAAAAGTATTAATATTTGTACGAGGGACCGGAGTCTACATTTGGGAATAGTGCTGAAGCTGTTTCCTCCCTGATATGCAATATAATGGCTGAATTTAATGTATTATATAAATTAGTACTTTAAAATGCTATCTTTAGAGTATATGTATAACTTTCGAGCATAAACTACAAACATTTGGAAATCGGGACACGACTGGTAATGAGATTTGAGACACGGTCATTCACATAACTCTAGCTAAGTTTATAACAATAGGAATATATTATGTGCATTGGTATATAGTACTGTAACACTATTATAAGTTAGTTTAAAAACAACATATCATTTTATTTGATTAAGTACTTATTTATGGAGGGCCGCGCGATATGTACGAATTGAAATAATCACCCTTATAATCAGATGCTGTTCTACTGCGCCACGAAGGCTCCAGTTATCCAAAGCTTTTAATTTGGCATCGAATTTAAGCTGCCACCGTACTGAATAACTTTTACCAAGGAGACATTAATGTCGTTTTGGCTGGATATTATGGCTCTGCATATAGATATTCCAGATTTATAATTTTGATACGTATAAAAAGAAAATTCTACAAGCACTAATAAATTTTTCTCAAGGTGACTTTTACTTATTTCTTATAGTTTAACTGGTTTATCATGATCGTACAACAGGTGTTCAATGTTCAATTTTTTTTATATTTATTTATTATTCTATATTTTATCTATTTATTATTACAAACAAATCTATAACAATAGTAGATTACAACACAATTATAATAGGTTGGGGATAAAGAAATTCATTATTTTCTCAATGGATGAACAGCTCGTTTTCAAGATGACATCTTAAACCAACAAAATGTCTTGTTGTTTTTTGGTCGTTCCATTTTATTTTGAGTTACAGGATGTTAACAATGAAAATCGACAAAAAGAAAATTCCATACATTTTACAATTTCTCTTTGATAAAGGAGAAAATGTACTGTGTATATGGTGAGGATACTGCAACAGCTAATTATGCGCAGTTTTGATTTCGTTGATTCCGTTCGAGCATATTTGATGTTAAAGACAACTTCTAAGACTTCACACAAGCAGGGCTGTCGTCGATACATGTTTGTTATGAAGGTCAGGTTAAAAGAATATGATGAACAACCCCGTACTAGTTTTACTATATGACGGATATTCTTCTTTGTAATACTGTTCTTTGTAATAATGGTTACTTTTTTGATGAGTTATATTGTGATCCGTATACATTAGTTGAAATAAAACTTTAAAGAATAACGATAAAAATTCAATAGAAATTACGGAAATTTAATAATATATATAATAAACGGCCACTACTATCGCTGTGAGCGCGAGCGGGCCACTCGCGTACTATGTACTGAGTCGTGAAGCTGTCGTCTATGTGTGTGTACAGTATTTTTGATGTAAATATATTTTAAAATACCTTTCCGCACTACATGCCTTATTTGAGCATAGGTCTTATTTGTATCAAGTACCTTACAAAGAACTCATCAAAAAAGTAACCATAACTTATAATAAAAGTAAGAGAAGTCAATTCTGTAAAGTAGAAAAGTCAATTCTGTACATGAAAAATTTTGGAAAATTTTCAATTGGGTACGTTAATATATCTTTCATAGAAGCAAAAAATCCAATCTAGAATTTTTGTCAGTCTGTCTGTCTGTCTGTCGGTATATTTGAACGCGCATCACGCAAAAACTACTTCATAAAAAAGAATGAATGCTGGCGTGGTAATATAAAATTAATTGTTTATTTTTAATTATAATAATTATTTTTTATCTATGTAGGATGAATAGCCTGGGGCATATATTTTTTTCCGCCAAATCAGTTCAATGTCCGCGCGTCACTTACGATCGTTTAATAATATTTGTTTATTATGTTTTAAAAGGTTATTTGTTAATTATTGCATTAAATGTATTTATTTTGCATTTTTAGTGCTCGAGGAGAGAGAGAGAGATTGAGGAGGAGGAATAGTTGACGAGAAAATGGAATCACAAAGTGTGTTTTAATGATTTTTTTTTTTTTTTCACTTTTAAAGTTAGTGTTGTTGTGAATTATTTTTAATAATGTAATAAGTAATTATAAAAATGTTAAGGACTAGAAGAATATCATATATAATAATAAATAATGAAATTGTAAACCCACAAATACATTTACAAATAAAATTGAAACAGTTAGATAATTTTAAGCCATGTTATCAGTTTCGAAAAATTTCAATTAAGAATGACCTTGACAGTATGAAATAGCATAACGTAAGAAGGACAAAATATTAAGAATAACCTTGACCGTGAAAGAAAGGAATAGCATAGTCATAACGTGTATTTTATTTTTTTATATTCATATTATTTTTTACGTTGAATAAAGATTAATTCTTGAACGAAAAATGTAATTTTCACTTTTATATCAAGTCATTAAACATTTTAAAATGTCTGTGTCTTGCTTATTTATCCTGAGATGAAAGAGGAATGCCAATATTTGGAACTTTGGGTTAGTTCTTGTGGCGTCAGTCGTGCACCGTGCTGCGTGCATCGCTTAGTAACTGAAGTATTTATACTTACGCGTCGTTCGCCCTGTGACTTTTTCAAATTATTTCATTTCTTTTATTATTGTCGTTGTTTTGTGTTAGTATTTAATTTATTTTCGTCATACAAAACTAGACAAGTGTTTCTTTCTTATTTAGTTTGCTTATTTTTTAAAAATGGCGCTTGTTAAGTATACTTCTGCGAAATACATTGATATGATTTTGATTTATGGAGAATATCTTCAAAACGGAGGTCTCGTCGGTCAGTACAGACATATCGGAAAAAGTATGGTTCTACTCGTAGATGCCATTCATATGGTCCTACATTTGTAATGGCAGTAGAACGAGTACTCAAAAATCAAACCGTAGTCCCACGTCAAGATCGTACTCCACCATGAGAACTATCAGTGACTCTTGAAATTGAAATTTTTATTAGTTATTAGTTAGAATATTAAATGTGAGGTTGTGTAAAATTAAAGACAGTGGTGCGTAGTGTTAACATCTGTTCACCGGTTACCGCCATTACCCACCACTCGATTTCTTTCATGAGATGGCGTGCGACGTTGCCGCTCTGACAGTTAGTGTCCGCTTGCGTCATATGTAACAAATGGCGTTTGATTTTGTAACGAATATTTTATTATTTTGTTCGAAAAAAACACTTTTTCATTTTTAATAAAAACTCTTATTTTATAATCGTATCGTGTTTACAAGGAGTACTCAAAACGGTGTTTTCATTTATTGTAGCGATTGTCCCCACAGTCTATATATATGGACATATGATTTCATGTGTGCGCGTATGATTTAGGGGGGTTGATTTCATGTATGATTTCATATTTGGACGTGTTATTTGACTGACTTTAAAAATATTTAAAATACAGTTACATATTCATTATTAAGTTGTGGCCATCGTGGCTCAGTGGAACAGTTTCTCTCTGCCTACCGAGCTATACGGGATAGAGCGTGAGGCTAAAAAATTTTTAAGCAATCTATTTAAAAAAATATATGTAATATGAACACTGCTTAACTAAGTTGTATTGCTACTGCTTAATATGTATTCTACTGTACTGTATTATTTAAGTTTAATTCCACATTATATTACATTATACTAATAAAATATGTTTTTATTATGGAGAGCCGTACCTTTTAAACCTTTTTTTTTTGTAATCGTCGGAAATACATTTCACGCAAGCCTCCCCGCAAGGCATATCTGCCCTAGAAACGAATGATACTGTGGGTTACACCGGATAGGAAAACCGGACCTACTACGGACCCACTAAAGCCTAGCGGAAACCCTTTTCACCAACATGAGGCGCTGCAGGATCGCTCATGCATGCAAATACGACGCCTCGGTGGACGGCCCACTGATTGCAGGCCACCGTCGCCTTTAGGTTGCACCGGGGTCTCTTTCAGAGCATCCGCAGCCTCGATGACTCGATGAGGGTCATTAAGACCTTCCTGCGTAGCTCATCTAGGGTAGGGGGAGTTGGAGATGAGCGCCTCTCCCTTCTCTTACCCCTTCTCTTACCACCGCGCGCGGAGGAGGTGGCTCCAGTTTTTAGTTGCTAAAATCAAATATGACAGTAGTTTTTTACGTTATAAATAGTAATAAACGAGAGGTTAATTTTTAGGGGTGATTTTTTATGGCAATCACTGAGTTGTCAACTCAACTCAACCCTACCAAAAATATAGTATATAATATTTATTCATTTCATTTATATATTCATAATATTTTATATTTATTCATTAGTTAGTTATTACATGTTAACGTTAAAAAAAATATTTGGTGGAACAATATTCATAAATATAAATATTGCGCTCGTAGTATCCACTCATTTCATACATATTGTTAACATCTAGAGACTCTTTATATACTCGTAAATCATTCTCTTATAAAGTTATAATAAATAATTATAGTTTTTTTTTTACACCTCCAACATAATCCGAGACTCTCCCTCTCCCTGATCCTGTTGGAAACCCGAGGACGACTTTGCCACCTTCTTGAGAGATACTCCCCGTCATTTCCGGTTCCTAGCGTTGAGCTCTTCTCTCCTTCTTTGACCAGTTGCTGGAGACACTCCAAAGAGCCAAAACTTATCATATACGTTCCAAGGGGAGTATAGAGGACTAAAGAGGGATACTCAGAAATTGTAAGAGGTAAAAAGAGGATTTTAGGAAAACTTTTTACTTTTCAAATACTTTACTTGAAAGTACTCAGAAAAGTGTTTTTAAGTTCTCCTTCCATTTCCCAATTCCATTAACAGAAGAAAGAGGTGACGATTGTAGGGAGTCTGACTTTGTATCGAGTTTTTCTCATGGAGAACTTACAGACTAACTCTACAACAACGAAGATAATTTTACAAATCGATACATTAGCCTTTGAGTGCGTACGGAGAATACATCCGACGAATGAAAAGAACCTTCACGAATATTTGAAGTAGGATATTCTTGATTACTCAAATTTAGGTTGATGATAAAGAAGAACCTTTTAGAAATACAAAAACAGATTTATCTAAATCAATTATATTTGCGACAAATTCGGTAGGTATCTTATAAGGCAACATAAAATAAGACATTTATGGCAATTTTTAATTTATTTTAATGTTACGCGTTCTATTTTATTCATTCAGTAAATATTAATATATATTTATAAGACATATATATATTCATTATGCATGTATAATTATACTACGTATAGTATTTAGTATCGTTCGTAGGCGTGACTTCATCTAGGCGATCACTGAAATTCAGCGTTGGATCTCAATGAGATTTGAATCTCATGCGCCAACATATATGCTAAGTGACCTACATTTTTCTCTGCGCATTGCTGCATTGCTTACATATCTATATCTATATATATAATAAAAGAGCAGAAAAGTCAATTCTGTACATGAAAAATTTTAGAAAAATATCAATTGGGTACGTTAATATACCGTTAATAGAAGCGAAAAAACCAATCAGTAGAATTTTTGTCGGTCTGTCTGTCTGTACATTTGAACGCGCATCACGCAAGAACTACTGGACAGAAATGAATGAATTTTTGCATGGTAATAGCTTAGAGTCTGGAGGTACATATAGGATAGTTTTTATCCTGTCATTCGATTTAGTTTTCATGAAAAAAATAAAAAACCTACATAGACAAGTTACTTTATATGCCGATAATAACTGGATAGAAATGAATGAATTTTGGCACAGCAACAGCTTAGAGTCTGGAGGAACATACAGAACAGTTTTATCCTGTCATTCGATTTAGTTTTCATGAAAAAAAGAAAAAAACCTACATAGACAAGTTACTTTATATGCCGATAATATTACTAAATAGAAATTAATAATTTTTTGCGTGGGTATAGCTTAGAACCTGGAGCAACTTATAGGATGCTTTTGAATTGATAGTCAATGTAGTTTTCATTGAAAAAATAAATAACTGACACCCTCAAATTACGTCAATTACTCGCATACTTTCTTTCAAATTACACTAAGTAATATGAATATTAGATATAAAAATATTAAAAGAAATGAAAAAGAGAACAAGAAATATACATTTATTTAATCAGAATCATATAATCGATTTTAGATATGAACGGTAATAGGTATGAACGCATAATAAGTAATATAATAATTTTATATTTGTTTTCAATATTTTCATGATTATTTAAGTGAATTTTTTAATATAGTATAATAAAAATAATTTAATTTCTTACACAATGGGATTATTATTTATTGGCAACATGATAATTTATTTTATCATTATTATGAGGCTAATAGAAAGTTTTAGTTGACGGAATATATTTTGTTAAGAAAATCTTTTATGGTAATAAATTCTAATTGTAAGAAGTGAATACTGTGTTAATTTAGATATTTATGGGAAAGTGTTATCATAAAGTAAGAGACAACATGACACAGGTAACGTAAAGTAAGTTCTATTAGCAAAGATAATAACAATTATCCTATTCTGATTATTAATGTAAAAGTTAGGAAACTTAAATATTTAGACGATATTTGTTACTCTAAAACTTAGGACTGTAATTTAGAAGATTTTATATGCGCGAATCGGACTTATATGCATGTAAGGCTACAGCATAATCTAATAGGAAAAAAATAAAAAAACAGTCAAATTACATTGATTACAAAATTGCAAGTAAAACCATTTTTTTTTTCAAATATAATTTATATTCGAGAAAAAAATTAGTAACAATACTGCTACATAAAAAAATTACAAAGCGTACAATTTTTTTTACGTGGAAATGAAACCCGCGCCTGGTGTTGTATGCACTTAGAAATATCAAAATATTTAATAAACAGCATTCTCTCTTGCCAAATGATTGTTCATAGAAATAATCTTTAAAAAAATTTTTTTTCAATTTTTTACCGAGATGCTAACAACAAAAATAAGTTATAACAAGTGTATAAAAATTTCGACATGGTTGATTAAGAACCTATGTCTTGCTGCGTTCAATTTTTTATACCTTTTCGAAAAATGGTTTTCTATTCCTAAGTATGTGATTAACACTTTAATAATATTAAAAATACCATTAGTACAGTAAATAGTAGTTGTGATCATCGTGACGCAGTAAGATAGGGTCTCTCCGTCTACTAATTAATACTTAATTATACTTCTAAGATTAAACATATAAACATTTGGATATTTATATATTAGAATATTCAGATTCAATAATTGGAAAAAGGTAAGTAATTATAAAAAGGTAAGGTGTAACCAGAAAGATTTGGTAAGGCAAGGCGAATATTTAATAGTAAAAATTAAATACGGTAGTACTTAACATGAAAATAAATGAAAAATGTTATCCTATGTTGAGCGCGAACGAAGTCGCGGGCACCACTAGTATTATAATATTATTATATTTTATTTTTTTTTGAAGGTTTTTTTTTTTTTTTATTTTTGTATTTAAAGTTCTTGTTCTTTTTGTGTTCCTTTTATGGTTTGTGTTTACTATTCTTTCCTCTTGTTATTAATAATGTTTACATTATTATGGTGGTGTGTTTTTGAAATAAAGCTTTTACTTACTTACTACTAAAAATAGTTTGGCAACGAGTCATTGACATATTATCATTGAGTCATTTAAAAAAAAAATAGAACAAAATAAGCCTTTATTTTTACAGTAATTTCCTTACATGCAAAATAAATATTTGCCTAAAACTTAACTAATACTAATATTTATCTCTAAATGGTAATTTATATTAAAGTCAAAGTCAAAGTCAAATAATTTTATTCAAAATAAGAAGTTACAAGCTTCATTTTTTGAACGTCAAATAATTTACCACCGGTTCACTAAATTTAATGCCTCAGACCTGAGAAGAACCGGCGCAAGAAACTCAGCGGGACTATTTTTTTTTTTTTTTTTATATATTCGACAATGGTTTACAATTCTTTATTATTGGCAATGATACCTTTGAAACAGACTGGAGCGAGCATTTCATTCCCAAGGTGTGTTATATATTTATAAAATCACTAATTAGGTAATAATACCTTAACACACAAACCAAGTAACCTTTAACACACAAACGTCTTTTTACATTTTTTTTAAATTGTAAAATGGAAAGTTCTCGGACGTTTTCTGGGATCCTATTGTAAAAGTATACACATTGTCCCATAAAAGAATTGCGGACTAGATGCAATCGAGTTACAGGCGCTGCAAGTTTAAGCCTATTTCTTGTATTTATATTATGTGCATCGCCAACTTTGTTAAAATTATTAATATTTTTCTTAACATACAGTACATTTTCAAAGATGTACTGAGAGGCAACTGTTAAAATATTAATTTCCTTAAATTTTTGTCTTAAGGAATCTTTAGGGCCTAAGTTATAGATTGCACGAATAGCTCGCTTCTGCAGGACAAAGATCGAATTAATAGCGGCTGCATTACCCCACAGTATAATGCCATAGGACATAATACTATGAAAGTAGCTAAAATAAACAAGACGTGCCGTTTCCACGTCAGTCAATAATCTAATTTTTTTAACCGCGAAAGCTGCTGAGCTAAGTCTATTCGCCAATCCGTCAATATGAGGTCCCCACTGTAACTTGGAGTCTATGGTGATACCGAGAAATACCGTAGAATCAACAGGATCCACGGCTTCACCATTCAACAGTACATTGGCTTTAACAATTTTTGTATTAGGCGTTCTGAAAATGACGCATTTAGTTTTTTTACTATTCAATAGTAAGTTATTAGCACTAAACCAATGTACTATTTTAGTAAGAGCATTGTTTACATCGTCATAAACATTTAGACGCCTTTTCATTTTAAATATTAAGGAGGTATCATCAGCAAACAATACTATATCATGGCTCTTTCGGACAAGATATGGTAAATCATTTATGTATATTAAAAAGAGGAAAGGACCAAGAATAGACCCCTGTGGGACCCCCATATTGATTAGTGATCCAGGAGGTTTCTTGCCATTTACATCAACCCTCTGAATCCTGTTACTTAAATAAAAGGCCAGAAGATTGAGTGCATTCCATCGGCAAACGGTTGTGAAACTAATGAAACTTGTCTTCCGACAAAGGCCTGCTCTAGAGTTTTCCATTTTTGTCTCTCCCTTGCTGCGCGGGTCCATATTGTTCCCGCTATTTTCTTAATGTCATCTTCCCATCTCTTAAACTGTCTACCTCTTTTCCTTTTACTATTTCGTGGGTACCATTCCGTTAATATTTTTGTCCATTTCTCCTTATTGTCCCTTATTATATGCCCTGTCCATCTCCACTTCAATTGTTTGTAAGTTTTGTCTTTAGAGGGTCGTGGTCATTTTCCCTCACGAGGATCAGTCAGCTTGGGGGATTGTGTTGTATTGTTATTTTCTTGTCTTTTTATTATAAATATGTTGTGTTCTCTGTTTACCCATGTTTAATTGTTATTGTTAATTTGTTGTCGCACAGGAAAGAGAATTAGATCAATCCGCATTTAGTCTATTTGTGTTCGATGTCATTACGGTGCACCCGTGGCCATGCGTAGAAATTTATTTGAAGGACTTGGAGCTTATAGAGGTCAGTCTGTGCAAACTCAACACTGGCATATGTAAATATAGGCCTGACACACGTAGTGTACAGGCGGATCTAATATTTAAGGGACATCTTACTTTTGGCGCAGACCAATGGATAGAGTCGACTTAGGACAAATGACGTTTTTTTTCGGACATAAGTTATATTTTCTCTGAAGGAGAGCTGGCTGTCTAGGATGTCTCCTAGGTATTTGGCTGAAGTAGCCACGGGTATGGAAATGTCTAACAGTTTGACTGTTGACATTGTGTCATGTTTACGACGAGGAAAGTACACAGAGGTGCTCTTGCCCACTCGCCACTTGTCCAACTTATCTAATACTATTTGGATGTTATTGGCTATCTTCTTCTTCATCTTGGCATTTATCCCGGCTAGCCAGGGTCTGCCTTGGATGTTATTGGCTATGTTGACAGATATAAAGCCAGAAGCATAAATTGCGGTGTCATCCGCGAATTGGGCTAGGTGCGTTCTCGGCGTCTTGGGGATATCGTACGTGTACAGAGTGTACAGAAGTGGGGATAGGACAGATCCTTGGGGGACACCTGCCCTTACCTGCGCTTGGAGGAGAGGGTGCCTTCGACCCTGAAGCGGTTTGATAGATAGTGTCGTAAGATATGCACGAGACTATCTGGCACCTTTACTTGTTGCAGCTTAACGATCAAGCCGTTGTGCCAGACTCTATCAAAAGCCTTCGCTATGTCTAACAACGCTTTTTTTCCGGACCGGGCTCGAACTGGCTCCGGGATACCGGTCAAAGCGTCCTGGTTGAATTTGGTCAACGCATCGGGAAATTTTCTTGTCAGGAACTCTATCAAAGCCTCGATTTTCATCTTGGCTACGACGGGGGGAATCTTATGCTATGCTATTGATATGCTTCGTCTTCATTTCTTCCTTTGCTTGTGGCCAAGCTCACATGTCGGTTTCACTCCACTCACTAATTGATACACTTTGTCGATACAGAGAGTCGGACGGAAATTGCGTTTCCGTGTGGGCATGGAGACGTCCGCATGGGTCGGCAGTCGGAATGCGAATCTTGTATTAACATTAAAAATTGGAGACAAATGCTGGGAACCCTGTTTCCTGTTTTTTGTGGTAAAAGTGGGTCTCTAACAAACAAAAAATACCAACTTTTGTGTTGACGACACGTGTTGAAGACGACAAAAGTTTTTATAAAAATATACATGTGTATACATGTAAGATATACATGTGTATACAAGTATTTGTATGTTGTCAAAATTTGGTAATTTTTGTTTGGTAGAGACCCACCACAAGGAGCACGCTTGATGCCGACATTTATTCGCTCTATTGATATACTTCCAGTTGGCAACATTAGTTGGAAACAGACACATTTCTGTCATTTAGAATGAATCTCTTAACGAATTAATCAACTTTTTCACTATCGATTTATATCACGCACGAAGAGTACTATTAGACTGAAATGACAAAAATTATAAATATATGAAAAAGGAAGCATGGAAAGTAAAAAAACTGAGAGTGCAGTTTTTTTTTGCTTAGTCGTACCGAATATTGCCTCTTTTTATTACTTAACATAAAAGATGCTGACTTGGCCTGCACGACATTATCGTCGTTCAAAGACATAGTTCCAATAAATGCTGGTAGAGACAACTTGCTATAGGCGCTTTGTTTCAATTCGGTGGAGACAGAACTGAAACAAAAGAAATCATGCTTTTTTTAGTGTTGGAAACACAGTAGTCTTATAAATGCAGGTTATTTTAATATTTGTAAAAAAATACTTTTTATATTATAATTAATTTATAATAATGCTCATAGTAAAAAAATACTTTTACATTTTTACCATTTTTTTAAATTGGTAGATTTTATTCCTTCATATATTTGTAAAGAAAATTTAGATTTTACATGCTTCTATAAATAAAATAATTATCAAAAAGACGACTTGAAGAAATGTGAAATATTTTATTTACAATATTTCTTACTTTTAGATTACAAATAATAGAGTCGTGATAAAATATTATACTTTTGTAAGTTTAAAAATGTTACTAACATTTAGATATCCATAGATAAATTTTAATGAAAATATAAGCATCTACGATACGCAATCTCTACCTTTTAAACTCTACACATGGAAAAAAAGAAATTGACACTTGACATACAAAGCATTGCATGTGTGACGTGAGTAGTAGACGTGAACGATCGAATGACAGTTTTAAATATTTAAAAAATATATTCTAATATTATTGTTGCAGATATAATATTTTTACACTTTTTAATATTATTTATTAGTAACAATTCAACAGCAATATTTACAAAATTAAGTGTTATATAGTAATAATATCGTGATAACAGTGACAAATCAGTTTGTTTATTGGTTAACATCCGCCATTTTGTACTGTCGTTTGTTTAGTGACTGGCTCTCTTTCCTAGTGATGCTATACATTTGTTCTGCAAACATATATTGTGACTTTGCATGTGGTGTACAATGTTTTTGCTAGAAACGTTGTGTTTAGAGGTTTTAAATTGATCTCGTGCTACTTGTCAAACTGACATCGGTTTAACTCTACATATTGCCGGATGTGTCCTACAATCGGTTAGGGCTATTTAACGTGCCACCTCGAGTGGTTTACATGTTGCGAGACCTATGCTGCCGAGAATATGAGTGGTAACGGCAATCAGGTTCCGCTGGCGCCAAGTCAGCGAGGCCCCGGACCGTATCCTTTTAAAATTTTGTTTATAACGCTTCAAAAACATTATTTACGTAATATAAGTCAATTCAACATCTGGTCATGCCGCATTTGCGATTGTATTTGACTTGCAGATATTATGTTTTCTAGATATTAAGTCTCCTTTTTCTAAATCTAAAAAATAAGGAAATTAAATGACTCTATCCATCACTTTTTTGAAAAAACAATGTTTTGCCATCTTTTTTATGTAAATAATAATGTTATGATGTTGCTCTATAATAGTTTTTTTTTTCAAATAACTTGTGTTTATGTTTTGTAACTAAATACCAAAGAATAGCATGTTCATCAAACCATCTTTGCTCTACATTATATGACATTTTTATACAACAAATTGGTTTACATGTTTGGTAGCTAATAATCACTACTTTTAACAAGTATTTTTGCGGTAAGGTTTTGTTGATGGTAAAGTTAAAATATATAAATCATTACAACTTATTTTCATCATATACAAAAGTCATTATCATATATTTCTCAATTGTCTAATTACTTGTAGTAAATATTATTATTTATTTATATTTTATGTTCATTGTTTTTTTTTTATAATGCCTTTGCGAACATTATTATTAAATATTGCGATGTTTTTGTGAAATTTTGACTCCGTGGGGATAATGCCCTTACATTAAAATTTTACTCCCCTTTTTAGTCTTTATAAATTCTTCTTAGTGTTATAAAGTATTAAACAAATAGTAAATAAATAATTTTTCATTATTTATCTTCTTACTAATTATTAGAGTTGTATTAAAGTGTTAAGATATTTGAGATAATCTACAACAGAGACTAACATTAGGTAAGTAGTATTTTACTTGTTAATTTTTTGTGCTTTTACCTCAAATTATATAGTTATTGAATTGTAGTGTTGATCATAATAACTTGTAAATAGTTTTACTTTTTATTGTCATATATTTAAATTGTTTGAAAAAGCAGTTTTGACTACTTTCATTATTTAGACTGCGGAGAAAATTAATGTCCATAAATATAATAATAGATTCATTTTTTTTAAAAAACACTATAAGTAAGAACTTTAAATGTTCAACTAATACTTTTTAACAAAGTATAACCATTATTAATAATGTGGCACAGTTGTTTCAAATTAAGTTTATTTTAGAAAATTACATGTTTTTGTTTATATTATAATTTATTTTATTGTTAACTATCATTTTCATATTTTTCATATACAAAATATTATTATTTATAAATATGATATTAGGATATGGCAACCCTATATACACTGACATAACTTTTCGTCATATCCTAGAATGACATTAAATATGCACTATAAATTTATTAATGAAAAGTATACAATATTGTGTTTCAATGTCAATGGTCACACAATGATCGCAAGGAAATTCCATATTATTCTACGATACACGTTTGTAGGGGTGGTTGTCATCCGTCGACGCACTAAATACGCTTTACAACTGTAGTGAGAAGGCTGCGACATACGTTTGTCTCTTTCTTTCAATTTCAACCCCTCTCTCCCTTTACTCGTAAAACGAAATGGAATGTTCAGCGGACTCTACATCGAATAGACTATTTTTCAGTACTTAGGTTAAATTAGTTTTAAAAAATAGTACATTATAATAAGCAACCGAATAGTGAGCATATATTAGTGATAATCAATCGTACAAACGTGAAAGTGACGTGGTGGCAATAATTTTGCAGTGTGAGCGTAAAGCGATGTACCGCGCTGTTCCTTATCGATTTTCTCTATGCTGCATTAAATTACTATTTAAATCGTGAATGCGGAGTGCAAATATTTTAGCAATATGCCTTACGTTTTATAACCGAATCAACCATATAGAATAGTATTTTCTATTTTGCGGTGTATATTACCGTTTGTCGAATTCGCTAGTTACCTGTTATACCTAAATGTTAACGTGAAGCAATAAATATTTATATATTTTTTAACGATTATAATATATTATGTAGTATTACCTTATGCCGTTGGTTGTGGCTCCATTGTTCTGGGAATGGTTAAACATTTGGCTAATACAATTTCTGAAAAGTGTGTATCATGAAATTATGATGGTGGCCTTAAGAGGTGGTAATAGTTCACTGGGCACTGTTTCACATGGATGTGGCCTTCATGGAGGGCAACAAAATGCACTCGATTTGACGCACCGTTTACAAACATCATTAGGCATGCAGCATAGCACCGCGACTCAAGCGGTAGGCCACCACGCTAACCACGTCAACCACACAAATCACGTAAATCACGTTAGCCACACTAACCATGCTAGTCAAGGCAATCAAATCAACATCCCGTCATTAAGTAGCGTGTCATTATTGATGCAACAACAGAATCCCGCTACCCTCAAGCACGAACAAAATACGCGTTATTCTAACTCAAATTGTATGCTGCCCTCGCATCACTACAGATTGTTATCGCAAACCAGTAAGTAACACCAAATTGTTTGCATTTCCGAAAACAATTCAATAAACGTTTTCAATATAAGAAATTTACTCTTATATATCTTAAGTACCGTAAATAGGACTCCCAACCTTTGTAACTAATAATTATTAACTATAATAGGCGCGAATTTTTTTTTTCTTTTTTTTTTCAATATATAACAATGCATTTTAAACGATATTTAAATTAGCTTATTATTTAAAAATATATAGTTTTATATTAAATGTGTCTAGTTATTTTACTAGATGATATCGCATTTCTTATATATTGACTTTATTATATTTTAGTTAAAAAAGCTGGCAACACATTGATTGTTTATTTTTACTTTATTTTTTTGCTATTACTTTAAACTGATTGAAAATATTGTTAGTGTGGCGCCATTAAGCATTTTTTTTAACTACATCATTCCAATATTATGTCGCGGATTTTCTTAGCGCTGTTCAGTTATCCTCGAGCATCCACACCACACAGTGAGTTGAATTGGCATCACATAGGTGAAGTATATTTTTGTTTGTTTTGCTTTATATTTTGTCACTTCTACAAAAAAATGTGGAACTTTGTAAATCGTGTATACTATCAATTGTTAAAGTTCAGGTTTCAACTTTACTTGCATTTCTTATGTGTTAGCACTTTTAACATTACGTATATAGAAATTTATCTATTTTAAATAATATTTTTCTAATTTATTTTCGTATTATAAAATAATCGTACACTATGGCATTCATTATTTATTATGGGGATAATGGTAATATGCATAACACGTACACGCGATATGGAATCAAATTTGAATAATGTTAGAAATTGTTTCAATATAGTTATAAATATGAATTATAATGTTAAAATGTTTCGAAAATCATCAATATATATCACTTACTGTAAATAATAAATATTATACCTTATTATGTATTGTACGGTATATCTATTCGTGTAAGGCTTGAACTGGTATGCTAGTTCAGATTGATTGGCAATTCAAAAAACGCTTAATGCAAAATACAATTAACATAAGTGCATTTTGTTGTGGATTTTCTGTTAAATAATAATCATACAATCAAGTGTTTTACGAAAATTGTTTTATCTTTCAGGGCCAGAATGCTATCATCCATCAGGGGCCGCAGGCGGCGCCTATATGTCAGCTGCGAGCGGCGCACAAGGATCTGCGCAAAGCATGCGGGCCCAACCCGCACCGCAGCCTTCTGCGCCACCGGCTCCGCAGCAAGATATTTCAAAAACAACATTGGTAAATATATGTGTACATATTATATTTCATAACATAAACCAAGTTTATAAAGTAATCTTAAACAACTGTTCATCTAGATAAAAACTTCAAGCACTTATAATACTTAAAACGATAAGTGCAATGTATAAGATAAGCATTTTATATATATTTATGGTGAACGTTGTGTCTACTAATGAATAATAATGTTTTAAAAACTGTACCCTGTGCCTTACAGTGAACTTAACTTGTACCGATGATCATGTATCATTACAGGTTAGTATTGCAAACTAAAGATGAAAGGTCACATTAAAAATTGGCTTTTTAAAAATGGCAAATAGTAAAATAGTGTTATTAATTATTTCTATAAAGATGTTTTTTTGTAATTACTTATCCTATGTTTTCTTTAGCTCTAAGATGTGTCATAAAGCAAGAATCTGACAACCTTTTTTATATATTTTTTTATGATAAGCACAATAAATCAGTCATGCCATTTCCCAACCTAATAATATAACCTAATCTATGTGAAATAAATCAATTATATATTTCTATATAAATAAATCATCTGTGCCTAAAAGTATTAGAAAGTTTTTCAATAATAAGACAATGATTTAGACAATACTTTTGGTTTATTATTAAAAACGACTGGATATACTTTTATTCTTATTAGATGTATTAGTTTAATGTCAGAGACAATTTTATATATATTTCTTTTAGTGCAATAATAAGAAAAATATTTCAGGCGGGTCAAAGTTACGTGTCACCACAAAATCAAACGCCACAGTCGCGACCACAGTATCAAAATTTCCAATACAGAGCCTCGCAGCATGGAAACAGACCTAGCACCCACCCAAGGTATATATACAAAATTTTACCTGAGCATGCCCCTTATTATTTAATTATTTGTATATCTAAATGTTTATGATAAGCTTTATGCTTTTTTACGCAAAGCAAAGAAATTTAAATACAACGATTTCTTCAAATGTGTCTTTGTCAAACCCACAATAATCATATTAATATCCAGATACTCTTCGCTGCCCCTGTACTGTAATCCAAACAGTAGAAGTAATCGATCAAAGAGATTTATCTTGAAAGGTTTTTAATGATTATCAAATTTAGTGTGTATACAGGAAACAACTTGTTTTTTCTCTGTTTTTCAATATTTGCCTAATAGAAAAACAGTTATTTACTCATTTTTAGTATAAAGATCCTCTTTGAACCAATAAGCAATGCCTTAAATTGTATATTCCTCAACAAATATTATGCCTATTCAATAATGTATTGAGTAGATTAATAGCAAATATTTTAGTGTTTTTTTGAAATCTTTTTACTAAAATAAACTGTGTAGTAATAATATATAGTGATACATGACTGAGGTTTTTGAAACTTTTTAACAGACAACAACAGCCATACATGGGTGGTGCAGGCGCAACGGCCGCGGGCCCTGTCATGTATCATCCCACACTAGTCTTCCAACACCCTATGGGTCTCCCACAGACTTACCAGCAGCCTAGATCTAGTACACCTGGGTAAATTATCTTTCCTTAATATTTTTTATATGTTACTATTTAGTCACCTCTCATATGGTCAATAAGGAAAGACATTACTAGCAAAAGCACCTGAAAGATATTCTCCTCTATTTATTTTTTAATGATTATAATAATACTAAACATTACAACTTTAAATCCATATTACTTATTAAAAACCATATAGTATTAAAATTAGGTCAGCATTGTTTGGCACTGCATCCTTTTGGCAGCAACGTCTTAAACCTACATATATAGTACATATTTACTTTTATCGTAAAATGTATGGTTTGATGATTTTTTACGTTAATTCTTTATGCATTTTAAATACATTGAAATATCTATAAATATTTATAGAAGCATGCCAAGTTTGCATGGTTTGTATGACCTTTATCATATTTTCTAACCATTGTTACCGAAAATTGAGCCTATAATTGTACCGTTATTAGACTGCAGAAAATTTTAGAAACTAGTTTTATATTTTATATCGCTTTAAATTTATTGTTAAATACTTTAATGTGTACACATCATTTTTTATTATAGTATATTATAGAAGAACTTTGTTATTATACACTGTGACAATAAAGTATCCGGAAATTTCGAATATATATTTTTTGTAAGTTGGTAGCACTGTGCTGACCTCTGATACCAATTTTTAGCGCGATCTGACAATTAGTTGGTTGACAGCACTCAGTTTAGTAAACACACCTCGGTAGTGCGCGGCGATTTTTATGAATCCAATAATTGAACAAAGACTTTGTATTAAATGTTGTGTTACAAACAGAATTTCGTGTGCGGAAACGTTGAGAATGTTGGGAGAGGCTTATGGTGAATCAATTTTATCAAAAACACAAGTTTATTATTGGTACAAAGCGTTCAAAAACGGCCGTTGAAGATTTGCCTCGTTCCGGACGAGCTTCGACCTCTTCAACCGATGAAAACATTGAAATTATGAGGAAAACTGTGCTCGAACGTCATACCAGTGTTAGAGAGTTAGCACCAAGACCTTAACATCTCTCGAGAGTCGGTTCGTTTGATTTTAGTTGACATTTTGGGCATTAGAAAGGTCGCTGGCAGATTTGTTCCAAAAAGCTGAATTTCATGCAAAAAAAGCATCGTGAAGAAGCCTATTTAGATGCGCTGGAGCGTGCCAATGCTGATCCTTCATGCATGGAACGCATCATAACTGGCGATGAGACATGGGTCTATGCATGTATGCATGCCAACAAATCAATCATTGGAATGGCAGACCAAAAACGAGCCAAAAGCGAAAAAACCGCGCCAAAGCAAGTCAAAAGTGAAGGTGATGCTCACTGTTTTCTTCGATATTCGAGGTGTGGTCCGGATTGCTTCCGGAGGGACAAACGGTCAATAAGGAATACTATTTAGCTGTACTAAGACGTTTGCGCGAAAAAGTCCGTCGGAAACGGCCGGAATTATGGACGGAAAATTCGTGGATTTTGCATGACGATAATACACCATCGCATCGAGCTCACGTGACCGAATTTAAGACCAAAAACTCGATAAATACCATTGATCAACCACCGTACTCACCAGACCTAGCTCCGGCCGACTTTTTCCTGTTCCCTAAACTCAAATTGCCACTCCGAGGACACCGTTATGAGTTAATTAAAGACATAAAAGAGAATTCGACGCGAGAGCTAAAGAAGATTCCGGAAAATGCTTATAAAACATGTTTCGAAGATTGGAAAAAGCGTTGGCACATGTGTATTGCATCAAATGGGGCCTATTTTGAAGGCGACAAAATAAATATTGATTAATAAATGAATACTTTTTGTTTTATTTACAATTTCCGAATACTTTATTGTCACAATATAGACAAAACATTTATATTTTATTAATTTATCTTTTGCTATGAATGATATGGGAATATACAGCTTGCACACTCTTGTTTTCAGTATATTATTCTGATAGAAAAGTGTGTAGTGTTAATGTAGGTCGGTGGTAATTAAAATGTCTACTCACGGTTAGTATGTCCTTGTATTTCAACACCACTTGATTTTTAACGTACACGTAAGAAAGAGTACATATAATGTAAAATATAAGATGAAACACACGATCACAACAATGTACACGAATATAACAAAAACAAAAAGTTTAATAACGATGACAATATTAATATATCGGTAGTCGCGAATAATGTTAACGTAACTACGCCTGCCGGTCTCGTCCACGTTCGTCATTGTAATATAAAATTATAAATTAAATATTAATATTTATAATAAAATATATAAATTCGATATAATATTATTTATGTATGTTCGTGTGTATGTATATAATTGTCTATATGAATTATTATAAGTTATAAAATATATAATAATAAATAAATTAAAATATTTTGTATGTGTAATATATACATAAGTTATAATGTATTAAATAAATTATAATTATATATAATAGTTCCCTACAAAAGTGTGAGTTTAAGCTTTTCTAAAATCTAATCCCAACTAACTTGTTTAATTTCATGTTGTTGTACCATTTGTATTATGCTATATTATAATATTTTTTTTCATGCTAACATTTTGACGCTGACAACAGGAAATCACAATTTATGGACCACGGGTGACGCAATTTACTCTTGCACTTCTTAATATTTCATTTTTAAATGCTATACAATAAGATAGGTAAAATATAATTAGAGTGTACTAATTTGATCAAAATATAATTAAAAATATTTTCTTTAATACAGGTATTATCCATATATGGCGCCGTATATTAGTTACACCACTCCTACAGGTCACACCTCACCCTGTAAGTATTACTACTTGTGATGGAATGTGATCATATAAAATATACATATTAAAGTTGTTCTTATGTTATATTGTTTACATAAATGTATATATGTTTTCGCATGTTCTTTTATATGGTCAAACCACTAAATGAATGTAAATAAAACTTTTGATACATATCTCATGTAAAATATGTGTTTGCGGTTACAGATTACTACCCGTCGAACGGTCAGCAAATAGGAGCGAGCAGCGTAGGGGGCACTGGCCGCGGCAGCTCGGGTGCGCTGGTGCCGCAGCAGCCTAGCGCGCCGGCTGCCCCCAATGCCCTGCCACACCAGCCCCAACAACCGCATTTACATCCAGCTATACCTGGTAAGTTACACCAGTATGCTTTTACTATACACTAATTCTTTACTCTTAATAAATATACCTACTAAAATATTTTCCTTTTTTTTTCAGGTATTCGACAAAACCCTCCAAAACGTACTTCCCACAGATTAGCTATTATTAATCCTTTAACTAGTAAGTGAATAAAATACAACTTATGAATTCATACTTCTATTAAATTTTGAAAGCTCTTTGATAACTTAATTGTTATTTGTTTCAGAACAAGATATATTCTCAGAAATTAATTCTAGTGATAGTCAAAATGTTAGTGGTGAATCTAGTGAACGACAGACGCCTCAACCGGTATGTATATTAAATTGAAATTAATACACTTACGAAATATGGCTTAAAATATATTAAAATAGTTTAAGACTTTTGGCATCTGTTTAACACTAGGTTTTTAGAATAAAAGATTTATGTTTATTTATAAGTTTTATTAATAATGTATTTCTAGATACTACATTATTAAAAAAATATACCTAGGCTTTCTACAATTTTACTCCGTAAACTAACTTTAACTATGCTATTTTAAGAAAATTATATGGAAACTTGTTCCATATAATTTTCTTAAAAAATGGCCCAATGTTTTTACTTCACGTATTTATATAATGATCCTATCCAGGAACCAATACAAAATAGTGCTGTCGAAGAATTCACGAGAAGAGTAAGCGAAGTTGCCAATCAGCCGTCTGCGAGTGAAAGTGCTAAATCGAACTTTGTTTCTAAGAATATAGAAGTGCCTGCTACCACTGCATGCTCCAACAATCAACCTCAATCAAATGCAATAAGTACTATTAATAATAATATAGTAAAGTCTGAAATATTAAATGATAACGAAAATAAAAATTTAGGAAGTGAAATAATAGAATCCAACGAAACGCCGGTAGTGTCTGCTATATCGGACAGTCCTGTTGTAGTGCCTAAAATGCCTATCAATGTTAAGCAAATTCAGAAAAGTATGGAATTAATACAGCCTTTAGCCGTAGATAATAAGAATTTACAAAATAATAAGCAACCAAAACAAAACAAAATCAAACCAGTTGTGCCTCAAGATGAAATAGAAAAGCAATCGGATAACTTGAATTCTATAGTTCCTCAAACAATACAATTAGAAGCGAGTGTCGTGCCAGAATCGATACAATCTTCTGCAGCACTGGCGTCGCCTGTTACTGTATCGATGTGTTCGTCTACTCTCACGTCCGTAGGTCATGACCAGTCCGCATCCACTCCTGAATCTGCCACCGCCATAGCGCCCGAGCCCTCCCCCGCACCCGTTCCCACACCCATACCCGCGCCCTCTCCTACCCCAACATCCACACCCGCACCTCAGCCCCAGCGAATAAGAGAACCCAGGGACCGGATGAGATCCGAAGAAAAGGAAAAATTACCAATTACCAAAGCAAACTTAACTGATAACATGCCTCACGCTAATGGACCAACATTATTTGGTAAGTACATTATTTTCTCTATTATAACAATAAATAATATTAACAAATGACTTTTTATAAATATATACATGTGCATAACATAGTATACGAGTACATCATTTTCATTAGAAATTTTATTATGTTCTTCATCAGTCATAAAAATAAATAAAAATCTTCCTGATTGGCATGGGTTTAATACCTCTTGGAGGAATTTAAATTATTTTCATATCTCTTGTCTGTTAAAATAATATGTGACACTGGGTTTCCTCAACCTTAATGTTTTTAAATTGGTGAAAGGTAAATATAAAGTGTTTTAACACTAATTCTCATAACATACTAAGAGATCTAAGGAAAAAAAAGCATTTGCAAATAAAAACTATTGTTCTTAAATGTTTGTAGATAAAATGTCTTATTTATAAGATGCAAAAATGATGAATTAATATCACTCTGTGCGCAAAAACAAAACAATTTAATTTAAACAGGGTTTTAAATAATAATTTAAAGTTGGCCTTTTATACATACTTGACAATAAAAAGAATTTAATTTTTTTGTAGATGAAGATTAATTCAAATTAGCAGCAAATTAATATACTTGTTATTTATTTGAACAAATTATTATAGTGAATCCTGATTAAGTTAAGGAAAATTGTTGTTCCATTCTATCATATGCCACATGAAGATTTGAAAGTTTAGCTTATATTTAAATTCAAACAGTTTGTTTCTTTACAATTTTCTGCATGCATAAACATATGCTAAAATACATGTGTTGATAAACAGTTAATCATCTGTTAATACTCTAGATTATTTAATTTCATTTGTGGCTTAAATTAGTAGTAGTATTAAATGAAGTTAAAACTTTCTGTATGTAATTTATTTTAAGTAAATAATATTTGCTCAGTTGCTTTTATTATCTGTCACAGGTAATATTAATAGCACTCATAATAATTATTAAAGGATACTACTTGGATATAGATTGATCTAATGTCTTTGTGCTGCATTTCTGGCACAAGGTAACTTACATATTATATAATATAAATTTATAATTTTAAATTTTTAAATTTATAATTTTAAATTGTTATATTTATTTGGATGTTTTTCTGATTGCATATTAACAAATTAAATTATTATTAAAATCAACTTAGATTATTCTTCTATCGGAGTATCGTTACTTTCAGCAATTTTTTCCTCTCTTCAAAAAAAAACTAAATTGATTAAAATATATTTAAATTTGTTTTTGTCTGTATACAAATATATAGATAATATAGACTTTTGTAACGTGGAAATCATGTAATATTCGTTCTATTTTCCATTTATTTTTGCTTTTATGGTTGTTAACCAAAAATGAACTTGCTATATATATATATATATTTCCGTTATATGATTTAATTTTTTTTCTTTCTACACAAATTTTGCAAAATAATTATATTACATGTTACTTAAAAAAAATATTTTATATATTATTGGTCTCTCTTACCTAAATTTCACTAAGACAATATTTTTGTCATATTCAGCTATCATGAGCCCAAGTCTTCTCGGAAGGCTTTTAATAATTCTTTTTTTAGACAAATTTAGAATTATTTTACATATACTATACATTTTTATATTTAACATTTAGTAAGCAAAGTTATTTATCACATCACTTTTGTAAAGATGATCCACAATACTGTTTATCATATCAAGAGTTAAAAGGGTAATTGGTCTGAATATGATTTTTTACAATATGAGTAATGAGTTATGTACATATTCAGGATTTGCGAATATTTGCGCGACTTTGGGGCTCGGTTTCGGAATTTCCTAAGGACTTTTATATTGACACTTACCATAAACCCTACAGATAATTTTATTCTGAAAGCCAATGTGTCTAGCGACAAAAGAAGGCGGCATGTATTTCTACTCAAGGTTATTAACATAAAATATAAAAATATTTTTAAGTATTGACCCACCAATAGAAACGTCTTTTTAATATTTTTACCGTTACATTACAAAAAGAAATTTTTTCTTTTTTTTTTTAGTATATCGTATTGCAATCTCTTTTTTTTCAGCGACATTCAGCAATAGGACCTGTGATTTTTTCGTTTTAGCCTTCTTGGCATGATTGGGGTACACGAGGTGTTTGGCAAGTGTATTGGGGTGTTGGTCTATTCTTGATTTATAAGTTTCCATTCTGTCTTTTATCTCCTGCTTGACAGTTTTCATATTGAGGTCATGGTGTAACCTGTCGTTAGTTATGAAACAAGGTGAGTCTGTTATCATACACAGTTATTGGCTTAATAATGACTTCGTAAAGTAAAAGTTTGTTAGTTAGGGATAACTCTGACTTTCTGTTTAGCATCCAGTACATTTTTCGAACCAGTTGTCCCATTGCTAATCGTTTGGTGAAGATATGTTTTCTCCATGTCAGTTTTCTATCTAGGTACATTTCTAAATATCTTGCCTCATCTGCTCGAGGGATTTCAATTCCATTTAGAGTAACTGGTGGACATGTCTTTCGCCGTAGAGTAAAAGGCTACTTGCACAGACTTTGCTTCATTTGCCTTTATACGCCAATCTTTAGGCCATCTAGCAAAATCATCAAGACTGTTTTGGAGCTTTTGGGTGGCAATTTCAGGGGTTTCATATATCTAAATCCAAATTGGTGGTCAGGAATAAGATTTCGTTCATTGGTAATAGGCTTCAATCTGGTTAGGAATCGTAGTTCCGTTACTTTAGACGGAATCGGCAGTAAACTAATAGGCCTGTATGACTTAACGTCATCTGGACTCTTACCAGGTTTGGGGACCATTAAGATTTACGCTACTTTCCATTGTCTGGGCGCCGTGGCTCTTCGCAGAATGCAATTATAAACATACGTTAGAAAGAGTACACCTTCTTCTGGCAATTCGTATAAAATTTTTGCGGTTACTAAATCATACCCCGGAGCTTTGTTCTGGTTAAGTTTTCTAATTGCTTTTTTAACTTCTTGTTTAGTAAAGCTTTTTACTGGTAGATCTAGCTGGTGATTTTCATTCAGTACATTGATCACTAAGTTAATTGTTCAGATCCCAAGTCAAGATGCGGTAGAAAAACCTCTTTTAAATGATTAGCAAACGTTAAAGCTTTATGAGTACCAGTTTGTTGCCCAGCTGTTATCGGGTTTACGTATGGGTGCATGGGATACAACAGAACTCTTTATAGCTTCTTAGTCGCTTTCCAGAGCGAGTAGTCAGTCGCAGCGGAGGGATCTAGATACTGCGAGATATGTCTGAATATTTTGATTTCTGTCCTCGCTTCGTAATAGTGTCAGTTGCGACGTCAAGGAATTTAGCTTGGAACCGTGTTATTTGCCACAATTTCCGAGTTTTACGTTTCTCAGCTACCTTATCTCTGATGTTGACAGGGTAACATTGCGTATTGGGTATTAAATTTGATGTTTCGGTTGTAGCGAACCAAGCAGAATCTTGGATACAGCAGTTAAAATGCTCTACAGCTTCTTCTATATCCCATTTATTTGTAAGTGGCAATTTCATATTTAAATTCGCTGATATAAACATTCGGAAACATTCCCAGTCAGTTATGCAGCTTACACTGACTTCTGACAGTGGAGGTCTGTCGGTCGGAGAGTGGTCAGACGATAGTTCAGTCATAGATTTGCATATAAAGTATGCTATAGCTATGTCCTGTACGACTAAAAAATCTGTCAGGTCAGGTTGCTTTTTTATGTCAGTTGGCCAATACGTTGGTTCGCCAGATGAAATACAGTTTAAGTTATGAACAGACATCAGTAGTTGTCTTCCTTTTGGGGTAACTATACGTGAGCCCCAGAATGTATGTTTGGCGTTGTAGTCGCTCCTCCTGCTAGAAATCGACTTCCCGGGGAAATGAAGAATTTTTCGTATACATCTCGCTTTATATTATGTTTCGGAGGACTGTAGACTGCTGAAACCATGAGTGGTCCAGTCCAATCATCAATCACTATATTCGTTGCTTGAATTTCTGGTGTGCAATAGTTGATTGATTCATGATGTCTGATATTGTCCTTTATCAGAATGGCGCTTCCCCCATGAGCAGTGCCGTCCGGATGAATTCTGTGATAAAATTTACAACGATGGAGTTTAAAATAGCTTTTATTCGTGAAATGAGTCTCAGAAACTATAAAATAGCTTTTATTCGTGAAATGAGTCTCAGAAACTAGAAGTATGTCAACATGGTGTAATTGTAAAAATGATTTTAACTCTTAAGGTATGTTGTGACAGCCCATTGGCATTCCAAATTACAATTTTTAAGGGGTTGAATTTGTTAGTCTAGTCGTGAGGGTTAGTAGGAGGCCCGTCATTGTAGTGAGTTGTTGGATCATCTGTTTCATCAATGTCATTAGGTCGTGTATGTCGTTTGTATTAGATGGAGCTTCAATAATAACATCCTGTTTATGAATTGTGTTCGATTTTTCCATAAGTCCTTCTTTATATGTTTTATCACGTTGTCCCTGTCTCAGTAAATTAGTATGATTTGTCTCTTGTGTTTGTCTGGATGTAGTAATGTAGGATTTTTTAGATATTTTAGGCTTACTGAGAAATTTTACTTTTTGTAGGTCTCTATATACCTGGCATCCCTTGTAATTAGCCGGATGGTTCCCTTCGCATAGGGCACATTTAACTTGATCAGATCTGGTTTTACGGGGACAATCCATTGATAGGTGCTCTCCTGCACATTTAATGCATTTGGGATTTCGGTGACAATAGCCCTTTGTATGTCCATATTGCTGGCATTTAGCACACTGAGGTATTTTCCGCTTGGGCCGAGGTGGTTCAAAGCTTATTACACAGTGTAAGAGGCGCATAACATCATATATGTTTTTGTTGTTGTCCTTAGGTTTTAACTCAATAGTGAACATTGATAGTGGCTTTTTGGTTACTTGTTGCTTAATATTCCAAATATTGACATACTCATGGCCTAAATCAAGCAGGGCTTGTTTGATTTCAGATAAGTTGGTGGATGGATGCAGATTTTTTAGTTTCACTTTAAAACTTCTTTCATGTTTAGGTTTGTATGTTTAAAATTCAGTACGTTTTATTTCTAGCTGCTTGACAATCTCTCTGTATGCTTCGTTTGTAAGCTTCTGTTTTAGACTGTATTTTAACTTGGTTGTTATTGAGAAATTTCAGCTCGTAATTTCCCTGAGTATGCTCATTTAACAAATTGATAAGAGGTTGGTTATTCTCAACTTTTTCTACAAATATAAGTGATGGCTTTATAGGCTTAACTGTTTGTTCTTGGTTTAATTGCGGTGACTCATTTTCATCTTGATTTGATTTCTGTGTCAGCATTATCCAAAATAGCAAATCGGTTTGATGTCGAGATTGGCTGTGAAAGCCAGTATGTATTTAATTTAGTCTGTTTTGATGGTTCATTTTAATTATCAGGGCTAGATCGCAGTCTTTCATTTCTGGTAATTTTTTCAGAGTTCACAACGGTTTTCTCCGTTCTAGCTTGCGTCATGTTAAAGGTTTCATGTTGTCGGTCTACTCTCGAACATTCCTTTATGGAATATTTGTTGCGTCAGTATCCGTGTAATAGTCGTTGTAATTGTTGTACTATTTAGATTTGGAGTGCTTGTAGTATTTTCATTTATAGGGTAGCTCATTTTGTTCCCACGAGTAGGGTTCACACGTTCGCTGCTAAGGTAACGACCATTCAGCAGAAGGCTATTTACTACGACGGGTCGCCTGCTATTTCGAGTTGGTCGCTAGCGGCTAACTCGCCTGTTAGCCTTCCATCTTGTTGGCGCGCCCCTCACCGTAGGATTAGGGTTCTTTTTTTATAGAGGTTTATCCTTCCTCGCAGTCCAAACGGCGAAGTTAAGACTCCCGTTCCTAAAATCAGATTTACGGTCTGGGACGACCCTTTCAGATCGTACGCTAGTTTTTTTGTCGGGGTTATTTCCCTTAGCTAGATATTCGGTTTTAAGGCGCCGAAGACTCGCCTTTGCCCTTCTTATTTTGCTATCTAGACTACTGGGAAGATGTTATGTGCAAAGCCCTTTGCTAAGCCAAGAAATGGCCCAGGGGTGGGGCGATTCTTGATAGTTAAGGGTCCACCGTCAAACCGCAGCGGCAGCTTGACGGGGGCAAGGACGTGTAAGTTTGGACTTTAAGGTGCGCGTGGTATGACCTAGCTTTGCACTCCTAGTGCACTCCCACTATGCTAAAACGGCATTTTATAGGCTCATTCCTACTAGCATGAGAATGCACCACCGTTGCATGCACCTAGTGTTAAGACACTACGTTCTCCATTTTCCACCAAATTGAGGCATTGCGTGCTGAGTGGCAGAACTCAACGCCGCGCTTTGCTTTGTTACCCAGAAAATGAAAATCCTAACATTTCCTGGGAATCGAACCCACAACAAAAACAAAAGGATTAAGTTTTTTTTAGTTTGTGAATTGTGCACCTATAGAAAAGATAAATTTATATTTCCACTTACACAGTGAACATTTTATATATCATACGCCCTCAGTCTAAATTAAATTAATTACTTATCACTTAGTCATTTGATGTATTCATTCGATTGTGAAATCTGGAGAATAGTTCGCTTTACCTCTTCTTTTTATATGCGTGCCAGTGCTTACACTATTTTACCTTAATCATATTTGGTTAAGTTGTCGTATAGAAGAATAGGAGCTTGTATTTTTCATTACAGCATATTTGCTGTAGATTTGGAAAAAAAGACTTGTATAATTATGAAAATTATTTAAACAGACTCAATATATATATATATTTGATATGAGTTCGCTCAAAACTTGCTAAAATGATTTTTTTAAAGAATGAAAATTAAAACTGCTTGATTGAAACTTCAACCTTCAAAAAACGGCTTATATGCCGACTAGCAACTTTCAATGTTTTAATATGTCGCACTGCCATGAGTGTCTATCAGTAATTACTTTGTTATTACTTTATTTTATTGTTTATTGACAGACTAAGTTTTTGGTTATGTTATTTTAAACAATCATATATAATTAAAACAATAAATAAAACATTTATTGGTGTCTATAACTGTTTCTGAAGAACGTCTCTCACAGAAGACGAAAGCAGTTGACTGATGAAAAAATATTTGAGATAAATTCCACTGTTTGTTTTTTTAATTTAATATTGCTCCATAATGATACTTCTAAAAATAATTTCTAGTCAAGTCAGGTACTCAAAATGTATCTCAAAAAAAAAGACTTTTACGAGTAGCGTAGCTAAGTTAAGCTACTTGCATATTTACTATATAAAAATGATGCATACTGAAACAATAAATTTTATTAAATACTACGAAATTATTAATTTATGCTTAAAGTTATTTGATTTTGTATCAATTTTAAATTTATAGAAGTATCACTGCTTCAAATTTTTATATCTGTGATTGTGGCAGCACTGGTTAACATTATACCATAGACAACAATCGTGAATATTCGTCTCGTATCAATTTTTATCACAGCAGCACACTAAATATTTTTTTAAAGTTTTTTTGAGATATTTTTTTGTTTACGTCATATCAAAATAAAATTATACTTTGAAATTTGAAAATATTATTATAATAATTTTTTTCTTTTTAGAATTTATAGAAAAACTCATTTCTTTTAACATATTATTTGCTATCTCTTTTAATATATTTCTTGTAATTTTTTATCTTTCATTATGACTATTTTAAATTCAAAATATAATTAATTTGCTTAAATATTATTAAAAAAAAAAAGAATGGTCGATTCGGTACTTGCGCACAACACTAGTTGCATTAGGTCGGCTGTCCGCATGGAACGATCCAACATGGCGGCTTTTACTTCACAGTCTCTCTGAGCATGGCTGCGTTTTAAATAATTTTATCTTTATTACTCGCAACAATTTTTACAATTTAATGATAATTTAGCATTTTTATATTATTTTTTATGTAAGTTTTTAAATAAGTAAAGTGAAAGTAGTGGAACAAGTGCTAAAATTCATTATAGATCCTTGAGTGACCTTTTGAATAGACTTTCTTTTACCATATTGCTGCGTCAACGTAACTATCTGGGCCTTTCGGAGTTTTGTTCGAAATTTACGGATATGCAAACTGTGATATAATCAAGCTATCAGTGCCACATATTTTTTATTTAGTCAAATAATCGCAGGTACAGTGTAGATAGAACTCCCACGTGGAAATACCTCACGTCTCTATTTATAGATTTCGATCTTGGTTCATAAAAAGTGATAGATGATATTAAAATGTGGAAAAAATCGCAATATATATTAAAATCTTTAGTAATTAATAAATTGTATATGTTTTGCGATTCAATATCGCTTTACTTGCGTTCGGTATTACTATTTTACTGATCCAACTGCCATTTTGCAGATTACACTTATTTCGTATTATAATGCACTGAAATACGTAATAAATTCAGTTACCTAACCAATTCAATACACTTTAAATGTCTATATATGTGACCTTTATAGCTGACGACATTTCCACCTCTGAAATATGTAAATTACGATCTCATACTACGAGACATGTATAAATGTATAAGTATACATTATATTTGCTAGTGACAGTGGAACTTTATGTATTTAGAACAGTGCATTATGTGATACATATGGTGTATTTGATCAAGTTTTTAAATAAAATACTAAGGTTAGGCAGGAACTTAAAAGTGAAAGTCACCATTAAATTAAGGGTAGTTTTAATAGTATTATGTTAGTCACATGGCTTTTATACAGATGTTATATTTTGTTTTTTACTTCTATCATTTACTTATACAGATATTTATTTATCATTTTTTATTATTTACTAATTGCTTTATATGTTATTTTGGATCAAGTACAACAATATCATTAATTATAGTCATTACAAATTAAGTTTAATGGTAATCACTTGTACTAAGTGAAAGTCAACTCATAATTAATAACTTAAAGACACCAAATTACATTACAATTTATTTTTACAGAGATTAGTTCAGTTGATAGTTTACTGGACACTATCAATCCTTCAACTAGTCAAGTAATTAAAAATATTGGTGTAGAAATAAAAGAATCTAAGCAATTGTCAGAAAAACTTGAGACTGAATTACCCAATGTTGACAAGGAACCTGAGGTTGTGATAATCAGAGAACCAACATTCCCTGTCAAATCTGCCCCCACTGCCACTGAACTTTTATCAGCTAGCATTGAAAAGGTTGCTAAAGAGCAATCAATAAATGAATTACCAATAAAAAAAGAAGAATCAAGTGCAATTCAAGCTCAAGCTAAACTTACCCAAAGCATAACCAGTGTAGCAAGAAATCATCCTGAATCTAAGATGAAAGATATTAATCTTAATAATAAGACATCAGGTTTGTAAAAAACTATTTAATAGAAAAGAATTACTTCTAAAATTTCATGTTTTCTTTTAAAATATATATTTCAAAATTCTTTAGATCCAGATACTGCCAATGGAAACCCCACTGAAGTAAGCAAGGTTGAGACTGTTAAAGATGAAGTTACTAAAAATGAAAAAGCAATAAAAAATACAAAAAATAACAATAAGAAATCAAACAAAATGTCTAACAATGAACTAAACTTAAACAAAACTGAATCATATGAAAATGGTAAAGATGAGACTGATAAAATAAATAAGGAACAAGAAAATAGCCTCTCTCAAGATGAAGAACCTTCTGTTACGGAAAATGAAAAACCTGCATCTACATCTTCTGTGTTTGTCCCAAAGTACAAATATTCAGATGGTTTGTTAATTTATTAATTGTATTATTTTATTAAAAAAAATCATCAGTGCATTAATATAAATATATTTTTCAGGTCAATGGTCTCCATTGAATAAGTCTGGCAAAAAATATTATGATATTGGACTGTTAATGCAAATAAAAGATGATCCTCTTTCTAAGAATAAACCAAATGCACCATTACTGGAGACCTGCAATGTTATCAAGGTTTTGGATTGCTATTTAGTTCAAATTTATTTAATATTTTATTGAAGTACAACAATAACTATTTATTTTATTACAGTCACCTGTTCAGGAAACAATGACATTCAACCCTATTTCACGTCCTATGAACGATTCTCTTTTCCCTACTTTCTTAAAAAATTCTGGATCTGTTAGAAGTAACACACCAAGGGAACCCAATAAAAAGGAAGGCAGAATTATACCTCCAGGTGGTGAGCATATTAACAAAAAATAATATGTATTTTTTAAGTATTTCTTTTAACAGAAGAAATAATTGTAATATTTGTATTATAAATATGAATGGAACCCTTTTTTTATTTAGGCAAAGGAAGTGTCAAGTTGTCTTCATCCAATAGTTCACACAAGAATGTTATACATGTATCTTTATCTCTGAGAGAAGATGTGAAATTAAACCAAACAAAAGATGCTTGGAGGCCTGCTCGTTTCAAAAAGGATACTCTTACTGAAGAAGAATTTAAAACACAGGTAAATTGAGGCAGCAGCTTAAATATAAATATCTTAAACATGATTATAAAATTTATTAATCTTATTTTATTTTATAGGATTTGTATAAAAAATTCCGTGGTATATTAAACAAGTTGACACCTCAAAAGTTCGATACATTATTAGACAAAGTTAAGTCACTGGAAATTAATACCCAGAGCCGGTTAGTGGGTGTGATTGATTTAGTTTTTGAAAAAGCTATTGATGAGCCAAACTTCTCTGAAGCATATGCTGCTATGTGCAGTAAACTTTCAATGCTAAAGGTAATTTTATTAAATATTATATTAAGTAAAAAGGAAATCACTATTAAGCATCATTTTTTTTTATCAAATATACTTTGCTTACACAGGTACCAGCTGACAATGCTCCTGACCAATGTGTCAATTTTCGTGCATTAATTATTAGCAAATGTCAAAAACAATTTGTTACTAATAAGGTTGATGACCAGGTCTTAAAATTAGAAAAGGAATTAAATGAGTGTTCGGATCCTGTAAGTAATACTATCAAATTGCCATATAGTTTCTTTCTTTTGAATCAGTGATGACTAATTGGTGACAAATTTTTAGACTAAAAAGAAGGAGCTACAACTAATGCTTGAGGAAGAAAATAGACGCGTCAGAATGAGATCTGTTGGAAATGTTAGATTTATAGGTAATGTATTTCTTTATTTATATAATTTTTTGTTACTTAATTAAGTAATTCAGTCATGTAATTTACTGAAAAAGAAAATTATTTATTGCTTGAATAAATCCCATATCTATGCCATGCGATTTTGTAAAACCCATGAAATATATAACTAGCATTTGAAAACATTTTTATATGATTTAGAGGTATTTAATAAATATGAAATTGCCTTTTGCGAATGTACGTGTACAATGGCGACATGCATACCCATGTCGTGTTTCTAACAAGGCTTGTGACATGCGAAGATTATACGTTATTTTGACATTGTGGCTTTATTATTAATTTATTTTCAGTACCCATATTTTTCCTTAAATATGTTTTCATCTTTGATTTACTTTGACATCGTCAATTTATTTTAATGACAAATCTTTTGACTTACATTTACCTAGTTTTCTTACGTATCTCATATATTGATTTCTTTAATTTCAATAATCTTAGCGAAATATAAAAATAGAGACAAAGACTATACAAGTGTCGCCTTCAAATTGGCCTGCGTTTTTTGTTTTCAACTTCAAATTTATACATTACAGATCCATACCAAGTGTGAATAGTTTGATAATTTGGCTTGCATATACATTTTTTAAATATTTGTATCTATTTATAATACAAACAATCTATGTAAAACTTTCAAGCAAATCAAACACTTAAACTTCAAAATGTGTGCCCTGAAAATATGCACCATTAAGCTATTGATTTATTCTAGCCTGTTATGGATATATTCATTGTGGAATGTCAATAAATTAAAAATAAAATATAAAAACAATAAGAGTTTATAAAATACAACTTCAACTTCACACAACTGTTAACTTTTAACAGTTCTTTCTTGTTTCTAAGCTGTAGGTTTATTTTTTATCAAAAATTGTTTTGCGTGATGGATAAAGGAATTAAAATTAAGAGGAATATAATTGCTTTAACTTGTGGGCTAAAAGTACTCACTTATTGAGTTTTAAAAAAATCCATTTACTTTTATTAATACTAAATATGAACTTTTAGCATGTCAGTTGGAGTGTATATTGGAGAATATATATAAATTTCAATACAATTTGAAGAGACAGTCCTTAATATAGTATCTTTTTTTATCTTTTCGTTTAATAATTTTTCGCAAATTAAAAAACAATTGTTCATATTTAATACCAAAATACTGTTATTTTTTTAAATTTTATTTGCTTGCAAATCACCAATATATGTATGATTATATTATTACAAATTTGGATTGCTACATGCGATTTTTTTTATATTTCATTAATCATACATTCAATACTTGCTACAAGCTTGCTTAAAGATTAGAAAATTATGCAAAATATAAATGAATTATAATAATTTCCAGGTGAGCTGTATAAATTGAAAATGCTGACATCGAAAATTATGGTGTATTGTATGACGTATTTAATAGATAAACTTGAAGAAGAAAAACTGGAATGTCTTTGCAAATTGCTCACTACTATTGGCGAGCAGGTTGAAAGTGAAGTAAAAGAACAATTAGAGCATGTATTTAAGAAAATGCAAGAGATTGTGGACCGTAAATCTAACAAAATCAGCAGCAGAGTTCGTTTTATGATCCAAGATGTCATTGAACTTAAGAGAAGAAAATGGGTAGCTAAAAATGTTGTTGATTCACAACCTAAAATGATGGACCAGATTCAAAAAGAAGCAGAACAACAGCAAAGACATATTGAGGTAATATTTACGTTATAATACAAAACTGTTTATTTTTATTTCAAAGGAGGATAATTATGCATATTATTTAAACCATTTCATAAAATCTATATAGTTGATGAATGCATCCCCAATGGGCGGTGGAGGTTTTCGACGCGAAGATGGCGGCCGAGGTAAACGTGGCAATGAGAGACGCCAGGGTTCAAACTCTTATATGGACAACCAGTGGAAGACTACCCGCACTAATTACACTGTCGATACTTCTAAATTCAAGGCTGTCACGCAAAAGGTAATTATAATGTATATAAATAAATATAAAATTATAAAATAAATACAAAATATAAAATTATAAGTATAAATAATTGTATCATAAATATAAGTACATAATGTTGAACAATAATAATAAATCTAACCTATAAAGAAACAATGATGGAACCTTCCCTAATGATTTCATCTTCTGATTATTACAAGTTTTGTAAATCTATTATTATGGTCCTTATAATTGAAGAGTATTGGTAACTTAATATCGATATTTAATTTGATTTAGCTATCCCAATCAAATGCAATTAGGTCAATTTATAACATTAATTTTAGTTGTTTTAAAATAAAGAAAAAAAAATTTACTTCTTGTTAGTCTCTTATCATGTGACAAGTATCTGTACAAGATGTCACTTGTTTACAATAGTCTTTATCAAAAGTTATTGTGGTGGCTAATTGTAGTGTTATTTTGGAAACATTACTTGTTTTCTTTAGGAAATTAAATGATAATTTTTAAAACGAATTAATCACTTTAAAAGGTATGAAAATGAATGTGTATTATAATTAAATAAGTTGACAAGCTACATTATATTGTATTTTTTTTGCATTTCTAGAGTCTTAGTAATATTAAATTGGCTCCAACACACCTTGCCTGGAATCAAGGCTCAGGGGCAAAGACTCCAGCTCAAATAAGCAGCAACTCAATGATTAGTATTTCTAAAAATATGTACAGTGTGCTTGAAAATGCCCAAGCTGATCCAACATCTCTCAGGAGTGAGTATATTATTGGCTATATATAATATAGTAGCTCAACATATAAATTGACTAGCTCTAACTTATAGTTCTTAGTATTTTAGTAATTTCATGATTGTACTTTATTTAGTTCATTATAAATGTATTTATATAATTCATTATAAATATGTCAGAAATAGATTTTTGTAAAAAAAATTATCATAATCATGTTAGAGTATCAGTAATGGTAATGGTAAAACTTCATTATAATAACATTTTAGCAAATAAGGACCTAACACCAAGCTACCAACATTCGAAGTCAATTGAGCGATCAACATTCAATTCCAGAGGTGATTTCAGTGAGTGTTATAAATATTATTTGCTTGACTAGACTTCAAATTTAATTGGACTAAATAAAGAGGAGAAAAAATCTATAGTTCCAATACGAACTATATTAAAACTACTCAATATTAGATATAAATAAGCTGATAAATCATAATGGCTCATTTTAGGGCACACATTTTTAAGTTGAAATTTTATCTGTACATTATTTTTATTTTATTACATTATTATTTATTTTTTATCTGAAAATGTTTCTCCAATAAATAAAATAAATTCTGATATCTATTAATATTTAAAAATTATATATGTAAGTTTAATTATAAACATATTCACATAATTAATGATTATACAGATAGCGGCAGTGGGAGTCGGTCAGGATCTATGGGCCAGACGCGCTCCAACTCAAGTAGCAGAAGTTCAACTGCCACTCCTGCACCTGTACCTGAGCCTGTGCCCTCTGCATCTGTCACACAAGAGCCATTGCCCGAGTCCACTAAGAAATCGGTCAAAATAATTATCTTGGAGACACTGGTTAATCCAAATGATGATGAATTTGTATTGGGAGTTAAACAAATGTTCCCTGCTCAGTACCATGCTGCGGTTGTCACTGAAATACTTAATGTTGCGCTTGAAAAGTAAGTTTTGTGCTAATTAAACTCAATAATCAAACTTTACTTCATGAATGATATACAAATTAAACACTACAATCGACTTACAGGTCAGCAAAGGAAATTATTGCAATTGCGAAAGCGCTTCACCATCTGGTTTCAACAGGAACAATATCATCTGACAATTTATTGGCAGGCTTAAATGAAATTTTAGAATTTGCACCAGATCTATACATAGATATTCCTATGTTATATGATTACTTAGGAAAGTTTATAGCACCTCACATTGAAAAGAGGGTAGGACACGATTACTAATAATGTTTTTAATGAAGCATTTAACAATATTTCGTTTCAATGCAATTTTCCAACCTACTAAAAATATTCTTTCCATTTTAGCATATCACATTTGCACAGATATTTAGATTGTGTGAACAAATTATCAAAGCAAACCATGGACACATGCTTTTAAAAAATATTATTAAAGAATTAAAAGGCAGTATGGGACCTTTCTTTGTTAAAACTAAGTGGCAGGAATCTAATTTGGAATTGAAACAATGGATGGATGAAGAATACGTAAGTTTAAAACAGTAAATACATTGATTGTTTGTGAAGTATTTTAATTATAAATAATAATCAAATACAGGTTCCTAAATGGATAGAAGAAAATAAATTAGAATTCTTGGAGGGTGGTGACGCCGTTGAAGACACGAAAAAAATTATGACACCAAGTGAAACACAAAGCAAACTTCTCCAACTCATGAATGCTGATGAAAGCTGTGACTGTATACGAGGATGGGTGCAGGTATAGTTTGACTAACATTTCTTGTTCTAATTTCTATACAAGCAGTATGTATTTAAATACTTTTTTAAATATAACATATAGCACATGTTAATAAACATTAAATAAATATTTAATTATACCTGCACGAATAGGTTGATAAGTCAACTGAAAAAAAAAATTTCAGATATTTTTTTTACTAAGGTGAAAAAAGTATTCAAATAACATAAAAAAAGTCACAGTTAAAAGTTAAGTATAAAATTCCTGCTCTTGCAAAATACACTTGATTTGTTAACTTATACACCTTGTACAAAAATGTAATTTATTATGCTAAAAGTTAATAATACGTACATGTATTACATACAGGATAACCTCGGCGCATCGTCCAATGAAGAATGGTTCATGCGTGCACATATCCAAGCGATATGTGAGCACGCGCTCTATGGCAACGACGGGCGCGACGTATTACACTTCAGCCATGAGCGCATGAATAAATACGCGTCGCTTATCAACGAGTTCGGCGAAACCCGCGAGCAACGCGAGGCCAGCTGCCTCTTCGGCATACAGCAGCTAATACATAGACTGGAACATCCACAAGGTACACACACATCACTTATTTGCGTTCTATTATGGAAATTACTTGGCGATATTTTACCTTTCATTTTTTAACCACATTTTAACAAAGAATTTTAAGTTTTTCTTATGTTGTTTCAGGATTAACTCTAGAGATATTCCAATACTTACATGAACAATATATAATTAGCGTTGAAGGATTCATAGCATGGGAAGTATCTGAAAAGGAGCCTGAAGGCAAAGGTATTTATTAACAAGTTGATCAGTTGTAATGCATACATTGATTGGTATAGTAGTGAACATAAGTGAATTGTATTTTATATGGTTACAGCTGTAATGCTAAAGGCGCTGACGTCGTTCTTCACGAATATCAAAGAGGCAGACAACGAGGAGTCCTGCAGCGAAGACTGACACGTCGCACAGGCAGTGCGCGCCAGGCCAGTGGTGCGCGCTGCTGTTTTTACTTCCACCTTTAGCGACCATCAATCCCTCCCCATCCTATATATTTTTATATATTAGACTAACCTACTTGTCTTATCAACTCTTCTTCATCGTTGAAGCCTCCGAAACGTCTTTACTCTCTTATTTTATCCTCGAACATTCTTAGATTTTAATGCTTATCGTATCAAGCTAGATCATGTTGTATTATATTTGTTACGCTATAGATATTTATCGAAGTTCACTTTTTAATTGCTTTGATGTGATGTAACCGACTGGTACGTTGAAATAATTGAACGTGTTCGAACAATATCTTGATTCGGGAATAGTGGGAATTCTTTAGGTTTTCTATTGTTATAAATTACAAAAAAAAATCCTTGTCGACTCTTCGGGTCGGGACGGGCGTTTAGACATATGATTACATATGGAGTCCGTTTAAAGGAATGCAGTAATAATTGTAATATTGATACAAGTGCTGCGCCGGAGTCGGTAGCGCCCGCGCCGACTCGACGTCTCGTCAACATCTCACTGGTTCAAGATATTGAGCGCGCGACACAGAAGCGCGCATCGCCGGTGTGGCTGAACCACTCCCATTGTTCGAGTCCGCTTACAGTTCGTAATAGGTTGTACATGTATTATTATATTATATTGTTATATGTATTTCCGATACGGTGTTTTTTATACGTGCAATTGCAAAATAATTATATTCACACGATAAAAGTCTATAGGGCGAGGGCTGTACGTTTATACTCGTTATCGGTTATATAAATTGCTCCGTGCAGCGATTAAAGGAATGAAATTTAAATAAGTTATAATTTATTTTCGTATAAACATAAAAATATGTATGAATTTATTGTTAAAATTAAATGGTTTAAAAGCTTCCGGCGTGGTCGGCCGCTTTATGCTCTTTTTAGGTACAGGCCCACGTTACGTAGCTACAGTAATTATAACAGCGATCCACGACGATATATTAGATGTTATACAGATTGCGATAGATCATTTTATGTACGTATATGGACGAATGTTTTCAAAGGTGATATAGCGTGTTGTTAGCCGCCGCGTGATGCGCGTTCCGTGGCGGCACCCTAGCTAATTGCAGTGGCTGCCAGGCGATATTGCACGGACGAACGAATTCAATCAGAGATGTTGACAAATTTTATTATATCAAAATATTGTATATCAATTATGTTTTCATTTTATATAGATATAAACGGATAATTTTTTAAAATAATGACAAATGTAAAAAATATATTTAGATTTACAATTTTAATAACCGGTTGCGGTCTTCATCTGGGCTTACGACGCCTGCAACGGTAACAAACTCGAAACGCTCTCGATCATCATCGATCGTAGTGTTAGTAGGTAACGCAAACGAGGGTTCCGTCTGTGGTACTCCGTGCGCGCTCCCACTCTTCCCACAGTTTTCTAAAACTCTCCCGCAGCATGCTACCGAAAAGGCGGCGAGTCATCGAGGGCGTGAGTAATTTTATCTAGGTTCATCTACATTGGATACGTGGAAATTTTAACAGTAAAATCATTTATTTTATATTATTTTGCTTTGTTAAGATTATTTGTTATCACCAGAATTTGATTTTGCACTTGATTAGTAATGTAATGAAATATTTTATTTACTGTATAATTATTTTATTCTTTTAACATTTTATTATTGTAATATCTCAGCTTTTACCATTGTCTCAAATCTGTGGTGATCTGGCGAATCAAGCCCGCACCCCTTCCCTTGCTGCTGAGTTTATTTTAATTATTTTAGCTATCCTTGTCAGTTAATATGTATGTTATGTAAATAAACTTTATATGAAGAAATATAATCTTTATTTATTATATTCCTGTTGTTTGTTGTCTATAACTATTACACATACAATTAGTTAAAAATTAAACTCTTGTTTGTACTAATACATTTTATTTTCGATACAGCTCTTGACTTAAATTTTAAATGTTTAGCTTTTATAAATGTCGACAAAGAAATTGATATTATAAAGTTGCATTATTTGTTCAAATTCTTTTTTAATATTGTCGACAACAACCTGCCAGTATTTTTTTTTAGTTTCATCATCTTGTATTTGGATTTGTAAATGCTTTAATTCTGTAATTTTTATAAAACGGTTCGATACGTAAGTATCAAAAAATATGTCTAAATGAACATATTACAAATATATATTTTTTAATTAACTCTAAATAATAATTTAAGTTTTTAAATATACACAAGTTTTCATCACGTAGGTAAAATCAACAAATATAGTAATATAGTCAAAATTATTACAGTCGCCCTTGTTAATGTATTATTTTTGTTGCCTATTAAGATCACAAGTTATAAAATGAAGCAACGTTGAATAACGTTTATCTCATTTTGATAATATTTAAATTGACAACAAATCATATGTTTTTTACTGTTAACTGTCTGTACATGGAACAATTGTATTGTGCAAAATAATGAAACTTAAAGAAAATATTCATGCTCGATAGAAATACAAGATGGAATGGATTATTTAATCAGAAAAAAATACTATAGAGATGAAATAGGAAACTTTTTTTAAACTTCACGTTGTAACCCGCATATAGAAGGGTAGGCAGAGGGAACCAGAGAACCTAGTGTTAAGACACTCCATTCTCTTTCAACAATTCCGTTCCCCTCTTAATAGAAAATAGGAATCAATGACAAAATATTGATAGATACCAAAATAACTGTTTTATAATTCAAGAGAGTTTAACGATACGGAAGAAAAGTTTATTTTTGTCAAATTCTTCAAAATATTTACTCAATTGGTCCAAATTATCAGTTGGTGCTGTTGTTAACTATATATTCAAATGTATATCGATTTTCGTTTTATGTCTTATTGATTCCGTGTATATTTAAGTAACTTTCGTGCTCAGCAGAATTAAAATGGGATGCAGTCATTATTTATATACATATTGCAGATAAAAAAGTAATTATGTATGTTATTTTAAATAAATGAGTTTATTAAGTATTTAGTTTGAACTTTTTTTCTTTTTTTTAGTCCACTATCGGAACCACCACATTTTGGGGAATGGGTGGGAAAGGGGGAAACCTGGCTTACATGCCATCGAACCGGAACACTTCATTAGATATTTGGCGGTTCATCTTTGACATGACAGTGGTCGCGAGCCAGACGGAGAACGAGCCTCCTACCACCAAACTACAGGAATAGTCGCCTCTTACGAGACGCTACCCAGCGGCGGAGGGGAATTGTATTTTAACCCCGTACCCTCACAGGGCACGCTCACACTTTTATAATAAATTCAGAAGCTAATAATAGAAAAGCAGTTAAAATTTCATTTGTGACGTGTATCTGTACTGTCCATTTATAATGCAGTGATTTTACCTCTGATGAATAACAAATAATAATCTATACCTATTTAAAAGTTAAATTTAATTTTGTAATAAAAAAAATGTGATTTCGGTACCCTTAGAGAGTTAGAGTATCTAACACAGTGACTCTCAACCACTGTGCCGCGGCACTTTTGTGTGCCGCCAAATTTCAACAGCGTCGCCAAATTTTGCAAATATATGATAATGTTAATATTATTAAATTATATATATGTTGTAGTAAGTAAATAAGTTTTATCTTTTTCGTTGTGTGCCGCCAAATTATGAAATCGTTAAATATGTGCCGCAACAAAAAAAGGTTGAGAATCACTGATCTAACACAAATTACTCTATAGAATTTTAAAAAAGACATATGTATTACAAACATAATTAAATTATTAATAGATAATTAAAAAATGAAAGAATTTAAAAAATATTTATTTATTTATATTTAAAAAAAATATAAAATATTATGTTCTATTACTATAACATATACCTACCCATAAGTTATTTATAAGTAATTAGAAAATATAAGCGGATTATGAATATTTGAAGAAAGAAAAATTGTTGTTGTAAATCAATTGACTTTCTTGTACTTCGATTATCATCATTCATTCATTATCGATTTTTCAAATTAATATGCAGATTTTCTTCTTACATCCATCTTTTTCACGGAATTATGAAGCGATTTTAAACAATCTCCCATTATAATTTGCTTCAAGGTTTATAAATCTATTACTAGAGAAATTATTTTCTGTATAGTTCTATAATAATCATCTTTCTGTACAGCAATAAATTTTAGGTTGGAATTACTCAATTTTGGAGTACTTATATTTGTGAAATTATTCGTCTTTTACTTTTATTCAATTTTGCTTCTTTTATAAGATTCCCTTCTTGTCCATAAAAAAAATTGTCGATTTCTCACTAGAATGAGTTTTTTGAGCAAACCTTGGGAGTCCTTCAAAATCTATTTAATCAGTTTTAAAGTGGTTGCATGTCGGTTTTTGATAAGCCTCGGCTCGGCCCCTCAAAAATAGGTACCACGGAGAATAACGTGGCAAAAATCCACGTATTGGTTGACCGTCGACTGAAGATGCGGAAGATAACAGGCAATAGGCATCTCAAAACACTATATGGGTAATATGTTACATGAACTATTTGGGCTCGAGAAAGGCGTCGGCGCGATGGCTGCTGCTGCTTCGGATTGCGCTGTACTAGCGCAATCCGAAGTAGCTTCAAAATGGTTTCCTGACTGTCGATGCGACATGGATCCATTAGTACACATTGGAGACCAAGGAATGGTTGAAATAGGTAACCAGCTAACGTGCTTTGATGAAAGCATAGACTCTAATACCGGCTAAAAAAGGTGATAGACATAATTTTCTGGGTTACAAGATCTAACTATACCGAATTATTGAATCGATTCGATGCAGAATTGCAGAACAAGTCCGTTTGGCGAAGAAATCAGTACACTTCCACTACCACATTGCAGCGGCGCAAACCTCCGCCGTCGACACAGTCAAATCGATTGAAATATGCTACGAATTGCTGCCTCATCCACTTTATTTTCAAGATTAGGCCTCGTGAACAGACCTTTAGAAAACGTTTACTTCAGACGGGTTGAAGAAGTTGGAGCATCATTATATCAAGTGTATCGAACTAAAAGGAAAATATGTTGAAAAATAAATCTAAACTTTTCCAAAATTTTCATTTTTCTTTTGGCTAAGTATTTATAGAAATGTGTACGGGCGGTACATAAATAAAGTCTTTAAATTCACAATAAAACAATTTTTCTTTCTTCAAATATTCATAACCTGCTTACCTTACTTTTTATAACTTATGAGTATAGGTATGTTTTAGTAATAGAAGATAATATTTTATAATTTTTTTTAATAAAAATAAATAAATATTTTGTAAATTCTTTTATTTTTTAATTATTTAAGAATAATTTAGTTATTTTAGTAATCGATGTGTTTTTTAAATTCTATAGAGTAATTTGTGTTAAAGTATATAAATAAAGGTACCGTCTTTTTTTTTAAAAAAAAGGTACTGAAATTACATTTTTTTTTAAATTTATGAAATCAAATGCACCACTTTTAAATAGGTAGAGATTATTATTTATGGTATTCTTAACGCTTGCCCGCAAAAATCATTAAATTTCATCTTTCTCTTGAGAGATCCGAGGTTTTAACGTCTCTAACACCCCAGTGACTGCACTATTAAATACCTCGACAGAGAGTTTTGTTGGAATCATTTCCCTAACACAGATTATTAGAAGAATCGTAAGATTTTTAATTACTTACTATCACATACTCCACACGCCACTACAATTAGAGCATTATGTAGTTCTGTAGCGTTTATTCGACCCACGTACACTAAACGGGTTAAATGTGGCATAATTTCCATTACACGTCGTAATGGAATTTGACTAGATCGCCATTGGTGAATACTTAATGTTACTACAAAAAAATCAAATACAGTCGTGAAATAATAAATAGAAAATAAAAAGGTCTTTTGATCTTTAGACTAACCAAGAGTAGAAGCGTAACGAAAGGCTACTAGACGCATGAAACAACTGATATCTGAATCCTGTCGCTGAGCAAGGCCCAAGTAAATCCCGTGATGTAAATGAACTTCACGTAACGGCATGCTAGGCACCAAGAAACGCTGCACGTGATCATAATCAGTTATTTGAACTAGAAAAAAAATTTATACGCTAAAATCATTATATTACAAATAAAAATACCTACTCATACACTATTTATGTAAAATTGTCACATGACAAAATTAATTCGGTTGATTTATTAAAATCTGTAATATTAAAAAATACAGTTAATAAAATTATTATTAAGTAATCTAATATTTTACTTACAGAAGGCCAGAAATAAATATAAATCTGGACAAGCGATAGAGACGCGTCGCCAAGCAGTGTCAGGGATTTCGTGTCCGCCGACTCCTAAGTGAGGACTTGCACGCCCTGGTGTTTGGTCTTCACGACAGATAAGCTTTAAAATTTATTTTTTATGTATAAAAAATAATAATGCGTAGGCATTTATGAAAGAATTATAGTGCAAGGATTACTATTATTAGTGTCATAATAAACAAAAAAAAGTGGGAAAGTTCGGAATGGCTTACTAAATGATATCTAAACATCATAAAACTTATTATTAAATTTATGTGTTAAAACTAGGAAAGTTACTCCAATTTCACATTTGGGTACCGATCTAAAAGATTATGCGTAGCCCCCAGTACACCTAAATAGTTGCAATTCATTAGCTCACTAGCATCAGAAACCCATACTAATAAAAACTTTGGGAAATGTAACTTACTTGTAAACGAAAATGAGGACGTCGAATTACAGGTAACAAAGACAACAAAGCATTGCCAGACCCATCAGCAATATGCCCGTACTCTATTGCAAGCACACGAAGGTTTCTAAGCTCTGCTAAGCTTCGTAAAAAACATTGTTTAGTGTCTGGTCGTGTTAAATATTCTCCACTTCCTACCATTGCAATAATTATATCATTAAAGTGCCCATTTTAGTAGGCACTTTTTACATACAACACAATCATAACATACTACAATGTGGTTCTCTAAGGAAAAAAGGGTTAAATTTCTTGATTTTTAGAAAATATACCAACATAATGAAAACTTACTAATACTTTCACATCACAATGGATGAAATATATAATACGTAGTTAATAGTAGGTACATCTATTACGCTAATGCATTATTTGAGTAACTGTTAATTTTAATTTCAATTCAGTTCAGTCCTTTAATTATGGCGCAGCAAGTAATTTTATTTATTTAAAAGTCTAAATTTTACTCTGTTACAAAAAAAGAAAGTATAAAGAAATTGAAAAAGTGTAAGTGTAGTGCATGTTTATTAAAAACGACTTTAATGACTAATTCATTCATTTTAGTTTATTATTTATTATTTTTCAGACTTTTAAAGCAGAAGTTGCCGAATACATAAATATGATTATTATATTAAAACTCGAATGCAATTATTTTGATACAATAATAACATTTCTATTGTTTACTTTCTTCGTCTAAAATATGAGCGGTATCTATATTAGCACCAGGATATATCGCAGTAGCGGTTGAATTATGTATATTTTTATATTGAAAGTTTGGCAAATTTCTCATTGCTTCATCGACAGTCTCTCTTAGTCGGTCTGCTCCAACGGGCGCTGCCACTTCAGCTTCCTCTCGGCACTCGGATAACAGATAGTTCATTTTCTCTTCTTCCATTGGTATAATGCTAAGTGACGCTTGATCACGATGTCTCTTAAGTTCATTTTCGATTCGATGAAGCTTTTCCTTATTAGATTGAGCACGCGAAAGTCGATTAGAATCATTTGCTTTTATACCGGGAACCATCATTTTCTTTGCTCTATAAGAGATAAAATATTATATTAAGCAGTCGCGCTATATGTACGTAATTAAAAATTTGAAATTTTATATGTTACCTTTTACTTTCCCTTAGCAATAATTTAAGTTTCTTTTCGTTTTCTTCAAGCAAAGCTCTATCAGGGATATATGGATTGTTATATATTTCGTTTTCAACCTCACTAACATCTAGGTCGTGGTATTTTTCACGAAATTCATGAACAAGATCATTGCATCTTTCAGGTAATTTAATTTCAGCCACTTCCAAACCTTGCAATAATTTTGCCAATTTAGATTTTTCTTCATCGGCTGTCATTATAACACAACAGCGATTTTGTAATCAAATACTTATCCATGGCAACCGTTTATAGACCAAACACTTTATTGTCAAATGAGCCATTTGTATTTACATAATGTAATGCTTAAAACGCTGTGTTATTTGTAAAAGCATTAATTTTGGAAGCAGCGATAATTGCGTAATGATTAAGTAAGCCTCCCATATAGATCACCATCATTCCAAATAATATAGCACAGGGCAAAAAGAAACACAATAATTTAATACTTGGATATAAAACAAGCAATGAAGGCCCACAAACAATCATATTTTTATATTTTTTTATACTGGAATTTTTTTGCTTTTTTATAACTTTTACAATTTTTTAGAAATATAGTTCTTTTGGTTTACTGAGTTACATATCCGGAAAAAAAGACAAAATTATTGACATTGACTAAAAGGAGATCGCATATAATACTATATAAAATCTCCTTTTAATTAACGAATCAATAAATCTATATTATATTATTACGTGAAGCGCAAATTTTGTACCTCCTTTTAAAAAAATATGCAGACAGAAGAGCATTGAATTTGGAACAATTAATAGCAAAATTAATTTAATGATTTATTAATTATATGTGTTAATCCTCTACACTCGATTTTCTATCCAAGTTCGAGGCAACGTTTAATAAGAGCAGAGGAATCAAAATAATTTAAATATGAATTTCCCAGTGTGCGAACCGACAACCAATAATGTTGAGTGGGGATAGAATTCAATGTTGAATACATTCAAAGAATAGTAGGAAATGACATGTAACCGTTTATGACCTTGAATAAAAATCTATTAAAATGTGTTCTATATGTAAGAAATGATATTGTTAGTTTCTCAGTAGTGTTTACCACTAAAACACTCGTACATAAAAAAACGGGATATTGAAGATGTGTAATTTTTAAAATAATTCTTTGGTTTTGAGTGATTTTGCACTAAAACTCTAATTAATTAAATGACCTTATGAAGCTTACTACCTAGTAATTACTTAATTATTATAACTTAAGTATTATAAGACTACTGAAAAGCAGCTTTTACCTGTAATATAACTATAGTTCACTAGAATAGGGTTTTCATTAGATAAAAAGAAGCGCCACAAGAACAAATATTTCAGAGAGTGGGAAGTAAAACTAGCAAGGTGTTGTAAAATCTGAACTCCTTCCAATCTTTTACATCCTAAATTTTCTAATGATACTAGTTGTAAGCTGTCCTGTAAACTATATTTTCACAAAATACACATGAATATAGGCATTTTTAGAGAAGTATTTTCTTAAATTTATTATATTTTGGCACTCACCCTATGAAGTTTTGTAAAAGTTTAAAAAACGTTTTTCTTTTAAAATAGTCAAATTGATCGATATTAACTAACTGATCCGATACGATGAGACGATCCAGTTGTACTTGGTCCGCTACTGCCTTCTAAGTTTTAAGAAACAAATAACTATTCATATAAGCTTCATTATTACGAAGATTAATAATTATCAACTTTTGTAAAGAATAGTGTGAGTTTCGATATACAGGTACCTTGAAAGATGTTTCAATTGATGTGTGGAGTTCTTTCACATAAATTGAAGATGGTAATTTCAAAGCTGTATTAGTTAACCATAAAGTTTTTCCAAGGCATGAAGGCATTTTAAGGTTGGGATATTGGTAAGTGAACAAAACTTGCTCACAATGTAGGTCTCCAAGAAAATATCGCTGGACGTCGTGGATAGACCAATATTTTGTTTCTGTAGATCTAGAAATGACTGTAGGTTTAGGTAGCTATAGAAAAAAACCTATAGATCGATATGTGCCATTTGGTTTCAATTCAAGGAAAATATAAATAATATATAAAGAGTAATAAATCTATGCGCCTGTGACGTCTAGTATACCACTGCCATGTACGTGAATTTGCCGCTTGCTGCAATTAAGAAGGTTCCAAAGGACTTGGCTTCGCCGAAGTGGAAACCATCTTTGCAAATAAAAAGTAAATCGAATAATCTTATAAGTTTAACGAAAGTTAGATTTAAGAAGTGTTTATTCAAACAAACTTCTATAGCCTCACAAAATACTTATAACCTACCGTTTTCTACAACAAGATTGCTAGGCTGGAGGTGTGTTGTGCCTTGTCGACTACTTAAGTAAAGTCTGGAAGTGTTTCTATTGTCCAGAAGAATATAATAATAATTTCATCTTAACCTAATAATTTTTGATTTAATATTTTAAAAAATGTCTTAAAATAAATACAAGAAGAAAACGGCTCCGTAAATATAGATAACTTATAAAATGTTTAGACTAGGCTTAGAATAAGAACTATTGATTCCGAATGAAATCCTAATGCAGATTAAAATAGAAGACAGATATGGTTGTAACATAACTAATAACAAAAATTTACTAAATAAACATTATAAAGAATAAAAACCCGACTGCATCAAAAAAATGAGAGCAATAAAAGAAGCCCAACACAGAAAACAGAAAAATTAATAGTCAAAAGCTAATAATAATATGTCAAATATTTAAAATATACTTTGGTTTATTAAGCCTTTTTATTTGATGTCCCACATAATACATTCAAGAAATTTTGCATTTTTAGAAAGCAAATCCAAATAAAGTAGGCAATAAAAGCTAGATATGTGTTATATATTTGAAATGTGCTAAAAAAGTCCTTTCATTTGATACCCCACACATATAGAATTAAAAGTGACGTCACGCATCTAAAAACACTTGGGAGTATCAATCCCTATGTAACGTCACCTTGATGTTGTAAATCTGTCCAGGCATCTGGACATACTAATAAAGAATATTACAAGCATACATAACACGCGCGAAAAACATAACCCTCCATGACAGTCGGGTAAAAATAACCATTTAATTGTAGTGTTTGAACTTGATTATTCAAATATTTTAGTTTTTATAATTTCTTAATGAATAAGATCATAGCATCGTAAGGTTTTTTAGTATTATTATATGTCTTATTTAAGTACTGTATATGTGTGTATTATGTTAATATATTGTTATTTGAATATTTCTATAGAATTAATAAAATTAATTTGGGAAAAATATAAAGTTTCTCGAAATATTCGTGTTTACCCCCAAAATTTAAATATGTCTTAGGCACAACGATGTATTTATCCGAAGTAGATAGATATCTTATAAGATATCTATATAATACCGCCTAGATATATCTAAGCAGTATTTACTAATAGTCTTAATATATTTGTGAGATTGACACTCAATTAAAACGAATTTTAAAATATGGAGATACGGTTACGATACGTAGTATACAACTACGTCATGAAGCATGATATTTTTTTTACTTTGCTTCTAAACTATATTGCTGTTAAATATAAAGAAAGTAATTAAATGGCACACAGTTTGTTACTTTAGGCTAATAAAATAATATAGAGGTGAAAGCGTGTATGTCTGTTTGTCCTTCTTTTACGCACAATGTAGCAATTAATTAGTTATGTTGTTTTTCGTTAATTGGAATTAGATAGCAATCTGGAGAGCGCCATACGCTACGTTCCACCGCCGCAGACATCTCATTTCTGTGGAAAGCTCTGTAATTATGCGTATATAAAGGGACCATACTCATGTGTCATGTATGATGAAATTATTGTAAAACTTCGTTGACGATGTGATGCGAGCGAAGCCTACTTAATAAAAGTTGATCAGTGTATTGGGTATTATCTGTTGAAAAAAAAAGATTGGAACTGGAACTTCTGACGAATATCCAGGGGCGGCTTCACCCATAGTGTAGGGTGTGCAATGCACACAGGCGCCGACGTCTCAGGGGGCGTCGCGGCGCTCCCTGAGACGGCGCGGTGAAGCCTAGGGGGTGCCAGGGTTTCATTGCACACGAGTGCTGCACGGCTATACGGCACGAGCGATATTGTGAGCATCAACTACTAATAAATAAAGCAATACCTTAGTACATCATCTTCTTGAAGCAAGTCATTTGCACTTTCAACGTAATATAACCAAATATGTGGGTTTCTAGTCCAGTCTTCTAATGAAAGAGGCCAAGCACTTTGCTTATTTTCATTTGGTATTGATGACCAATTGATGTCTTCTAAATGACCTTCTATCTTTATGCACTTACAATTTTCTTAAAAAGTAAATGTGTATAATAAACCAAGCAAGAATATATAAAAAATATTTAAAATATTAACATAATTTATGTAGTTTATTATAATTTATACTTCTATTACATAATACCTAATATGGAATAAAATTTAAACTCATGTATTTGTAAAAAAGTTATTGGTTTCTACCTTTAATACTACTCATGTTTTCCTTTAACAATAGTCCAAATATAAAATCACATTAATAAATTATAAGACTAATAAACTTTTGTAAAATAAATACAACTAAAATATACAAATGTCAAATACTTTAATATTTTAGTTACAGATTAATTATAATAATTAAAAAGTTTAATTATAATTAGTTTCTTTAATTAAGGTAAGAATATTTTTCATAAATTAAATGTTCATAATTAAATTGTCTTAGTATTTGTTCCAGGATGACTCAATACTAATATACGGAATTCGGCACTATGTTAAACCATTGTTCTTTTTGCAATTTACCTAACCTGTCGGCAACGCTAGAGCGACGCGTCTTGTGTCAGCTTGTGTCAGCTTGTGGGCGAATAAATCAATAACAAGAGATGAGTGAGGTAGTTCCAATTTAAGGACCAATTATTACATTTTTTAGTGGACGCAATTTTATTTTGGGGTATGTGTGAGAGTCAATAAAAGTTTATCCTCAAGTTTGTGGGGTCGCCACCCTTGTCCCCCGGCCACCATCTTGGAAAAAGTAGTGCAAAGACTTTTATCGCGATATCTTGGAAACTTTGCGTCTTACAAAAAAATTAAAACCCATAATTTGTAGCAAATTGTTTTGCCTACAAATATGTTTATACAACTTTTTGCCCTAAATTAAAAATTAAAGAAGTTATAAACAAAAATGTGAGAAAATTTTTAATTTTCTTTTTTTCTCTATAACTTTTTTTTCACTCTTGTTGGCGAACGTTTTTTCATAGCTCTATACGGCGATAATAAAGACGAATCACTAGAGGAATCATGGATACATTTGGATGCCAATACGAGCTTCCAAGCCTCCAGCATCCCCCGATCTCCTGAAATTAATTTTCTGTAGGTGCAAAGGAAACTGTGGAAGACTGTGTGGCTGCAGAAAAGCAGGCCTGAAATGCTCTACAGTATCCTTCTATTGTTCTGACGAAACATGCAGCAACATTATGGAAATATCATAGTTAATGGAACATAAAAAAATTGAAGATGAACTTCCAACTATGACTCCAATTTTAACTCCTATAATTCCTCAAACTTTCACATTTGAAGTTGATTTAGATTCTGAGCCACAGCTTGGACCATCAAAGAAAAGTCGATTAGAGTAGCTAGCTGATAAGTGATTAAAAATATTACACTTACTATATATATTATTTAACTGTAGGTCTACTTATAAAATAACATTCTCTATTTTATGTTTTATATATTTGATAACTTTAGTGTGCTATAGACGTGAATATCATGAATACTTTAGAGGTATGTAAATAAGATAATTCAAAATGTATTTTTCTTCTTTTTGTGGTGAATACTGTCTTGTATATATATATATCTTAAGCGTAAGGATATGTCTCTCACTGACTTTGTTGAAATGTTTAATCAAGATACAATTAATAATGATCTTATGGTAAGCGATATGTTTCAATCTTTTATAATAGTTTAAAACAGAGAATTGAATAACACTATGTGAAAAAAAAATTGTGAAACCATTATTTATTATAATAAATGTATAAAAAATATCATTTGGTTTTATTTAAATGTCTTTTCAATGAAAATAAAGTAAAATTTTTGTAAAATAATTTATTTAGTCTTTTTATGCTTAAAGTGATATTTTTTTAGGTTTGGTGCACTAGAATTTTTTTTGGTGATTACTGTGTACCAACTTTCGTGTAAGTTGGTAGTGGTTATTTTTGTTCTTTTTGTTATTATAATATTTAACCCTCACGTCTGCATGTTTCCAGTGCTCCTCCGGTGGTATATCAACCAATTTTTTCAGTTCAAATATGTCAACTTTTATGAGATGTGTTGCATTGGATCCGTCATCTTCGTTGGTAGTAAGATATGAGGTACCATCGCTCGTCGCTCGGCGATTTTGTATTTGATCTCTTTCGTTTCTTGATAGGGTATGGTGACGCCGTATGTTCATCGTCAGATGTCGAGAAGTAATACTGTTTATATATATTTTCCTCATACTCTACATTATTCCCACCCACGCAGCAAGTAAGCTACAACAATACACAAAGGAAAATAAGTATAAAAATACAACAAATTTTAACACTATCTAAAACGTTAGAGAGTGCTAAAAAAATCACAAGTCGTAAATATGATAAATAAATAATAAATAAATAATAATGATTAAAATAAATAATAATGACTGTAAAATAACATGAATAAAAAGTAATACTCACATCCATAATGGTTTCCATGAGGTCCGCACTTACTAGACAAAGCTCGCACAATAGGTAGTTCTTTACAAAAAGGTACAGAACAACTTAGTGACAAATCCACGAGGGGGTCTTCCCTCTCCCCCCTTTTGGGGAGGAGGGGTGATGGCCTCAGGCTCTTAGGCCTATGGCCATGGGTTTCTTCACCGTCCATGAACATGGACGGGTCAGCGGGTTGGCCCATAGGGCCTCTGTAGGGGTTTTATCTAAAATTTCGGTTCCCGTTTGGGAAGAAAGAGAGAGAAAGAAGAAAGAGCCATACGCCACCTGGGCGATCAGCCCAGCCGTGTGAGGCCCAGCTAGGCGATTAGCGACCAAGGTACAGAAGCCCAAGCTCAGGGGATCAGAGGGGGGGTGGAATGTCTCTAGGCAGGAGACGGCGGTGCTCTGGTGGACGCGCATGTCAGGGTGCGATGTTCCTGATTTGGTGGTGGTCCGATGTATCCGCTCGCCGGAATAGGTTGGCTGCAAGCCGTGCGATGAAGTCCTCCAGACTCTCGATACGCAGGTCGCGGGAGATAGTCGTGTTCCTGACGTATTTATGAGCCTGGGTAATGCGCCGGAGGGCGATGTTCTGTACGACTTGCAGGAATCCAAAAAGATATACAATCTTTTTATACTTACTCAAACAATGTAAGGACCTATTAAAATACCGGAAATGATAACGATAATATTCGAACTGCATTGTTATGACTTATGAGTAATAAAGAGAATGAAGTGTCTTAACAGTAGGATCTCTGGTTCTCTCTGCCTACCCTGCTATATGCGGGATACAGCGTGAAGTTAAAAAAAATAAATAAATCTGTTACAAGTTTGTACATGTTTAAAATTCCACAATCAGAAATAAAAAATAAAACAAAAATATATATTAAATCAAGAATTAAAAAATGTTGTTTAATCGACGTACCATTATATGAAACATTGTATAATAAAAAAATACAATGGAAGTATTTAGACTAAACAAATTCAGAAAGCGATTTAATATCGTGGGTTCTAGCATACAATATTGTACTGTATCGTGGTTTCTAAAGTTTTGGTATTGTAGCGTCGTTATGTGATTAGCAATGTAAGAAAGAGACAGCACCACTGTGACGCAGCTAGCAATTCGGGGAAGCGAGCGATAAGTTCGGGCGGGGGCTTAATGAGGGTGACTGATAAGCGAACCGAGTGGGATTTAATTAATGAAAAAGCTATCTTTGGAACGGTTACAGATACAGCTCTGGGACCTAGCGCAATCGACTCTAATGGGGGGCTATTTCCTTTTATTTTTAGTTTCGAGACCCCGACGATTAGACTCGCGGGGTGTGGCACACTTCCTGAGGATTGTATATAGTATGTATTCGCGTATATAGTATGTATAGTATATATTAGCGGGTTATACATACTACTTAACTTAACCTCAAACTTGATGAATTAATATAAATGTATTTCAACGGGGTATTAGCGCCAATAATAAGGTATCGTCCATGCTTAGAAATGATGGCCAGCAACTGTATCACCACTATTCAAGGACTTCTGCTGCTTAAAAAGTTATTCTAAAAGAAAAAAGGCATTTAGACGATTTTGTTTGAACAGCGTTTTTTTGTTTGAATAGCGATTTTTTTTCTTAGTTTAGGGGAAGGGCAGGTAGCCCCGGACGGCAGGTGGCCCCGGACACTTCAATTTCTTAGAAACTAAACGCATTGCTTAGGACAAAGAGTTATTGGACAGCGTAAGATATAATGTAAATTATTTACCAAAACGGCGGATATTCCGTTTCCCTTCTTTCACATTTTTTGTTTGAATGATACATTTTCTATAGTAGAAACAAATGTAGTTTGATCGCAGTGCGGACGCTAGATAAATTAGCTGTGGGAGAATGTTTTATTTTCGCCTAAAAAAATCATCACTCCTGTCAAATTGCATCGGTGATTATTACATACAATAAGTAAATTTTTAGAGTTGCCTTCAGGTTTCAGATTCAGGGTGTTAGCAAATTTGATATATTTAAGGATTGAATGATTATAATGGTATTTTTAATAATTCTTGTACATTTGGAGGGATGTGTTTAAAAATGTTACATGATAACGGGCGGGTAGCCCCGGATACTATAATTTCGGGTACTCCCGAACACGGTTCTTACTCTTCTTCGAAATTTAATGTAATTTTGCTTATTTATTGAGAGTTTTATGCATGTGCGTGTTCGAGGAGATCAATTAAAGTCGACGGTCGGGTAAGCACTGATTTTATTTACTTTTTTTTTTTTTTTTTTCGAATGTGTAGTATGCTGTTGGCCATAGCGGCCTCTACAGCGTCACCGGGCTTTGTGAGGGGCCGAGCTTGATGAGCTCTGACCCTGGCTTGGCCTCCTCGAGAGGAGGTCCATCAGCTTAGAAGTGCGGTGTCGCAAGGGCGCCTCCTGTGAGGCCGAACCTCGGCTTGCGTACACCGCTTGTCGTGGGGGATTTGCAGCCTACTGGATAGGGCGTTGGATGCCCTGTTTGGAATTTAATGACCTTGTCGCGCCGAGGCGTGAACTGGCCGTAGAAAAATAAGGACCTCGTCTCCACCGGCGGGGACGGTGTGTGTGTCTGGTGCGTTTGCGCGTGTGTCTTATCCTACCCGTATGA
>JAKGSA010000005.1:4696330-4866317 GCA_033558755.1 Philaethria dido
TTTCCAGGTATGCACGGTATTTATAATTTTAGAGGAACCAATCACAATCATCTTTTATTATTCACATACTAAATGTACTCCAATCAGCGTTGACCTTTTTCACACTAATTCTACGCCAATCAGCGTTGACCTTTTCTAACTCTACGCCAATCAGCGTGGACCTTTTCACGGCCAATCAGGGACTGCCATCATTGTTCCTCGGTGAGCTGACACACGTTGCCGCGTTGCGCGCTTAGTTTCGTTGAGCACCCCACAAGAGTACTTTAATTGGCTACCCGCCATTGTTTTGACGGCAAAAAATTAGACCTTATTATAACCAGTATATTTTCTTGAAAAAATGTGATATAATAATTCAAAGTTTGATTAATAAGAATTAAGAAATTCCTAATTAATAATATTAAATATGAAATAACATAGAAATATCCTGTATTTTTATTTGCGTTTTATTTAAGTGTCCGGGGCTACTTCCCCTTCCCCAACGTTTTACCGCCACTCAATTTTTTAAAAAAGTAATTAGTAATTTTCCAATGGTCATTTTTGATATCAAATTACCTCTCACCTTAGAAGGGTTTCCTATTTTCAAAGGCAATTTAATTTAAAGTAAGGGCAGACCTTACAGTCCGGACATTAAGTCGACCATATATTTGGAAAACAGCGTAAGATATAATGTAAATTATTTACCAAAACGGCGGATATTCCATTTCCCCTTCTTTCACATTTTTTGTTTGAATGATATTTTAAAATGATCGTACTTTTATTAAGTAGTGAAATTATTCTTAGTTAATTATTTAATAAATATGAAAAATAGTTTCTCTCCCGTATTGGAGAAATATAATATTCAAACTATTAAGTATACTTATTATTATTAAGTATATTTTTGTACAAAAACTTATGAGAAAATCACTGGAAAGTAACGAATTTTCACAAAAAATAAACTTTTCCACGCTTTGTTTATGGAACATAAAAATGAACATGGAAAGTTGATGAAGTTGGTGATACATACAAAATAAATTACGTTTATTTTGGGATATTCTGTTGCGTAAATATGGTACAAAAAATACCTTGGCTGTTATTTTGAAAAAGTATGAATTTGTCTATTGATCTCCAGTCATCTCTATATAAATTGAAAGTTGAAGAAATATGACTCGGACAATTTCAGAATTCCTTAAACAGAAGTTGATCAAGAAAAAATATTTCGCCCTCCTATTGTACTACTTAACGAAAATTTCCAAGTTAAAAAGAAATATAACACACGTTGTTTTTTTTTATTCTTAATAAAAAACATTATAATTGGCATTTTGATATATTTGAAAAAATATACAAAGAATTAATGTAGTTATGTTCACTGTACAGTTTAAACAATAAAACACTCTAATAAATGCGTTACATAAAAGTGATTAATAAATCATTTTCAAAAGTAATTATAATACATAGATTAGATGCCAAGACACTGAAAAACGTAACCCGTATATAAAGTTAAGTGTAATTCTTCCAAATGAGCTTCTAAGATAAATATTCAATAGTTTATTATATACATTGTTTGGGACTAAGCAGAGGTGGTTGATTACTTTAGTCTCTAACGAGATGTGGAGCACGACATCAATAATGGTTAATAATACTTTTATTCATAAAAATTTAAGCATTTACCCTAAGGTATATACTATTTAGAGCAACTGAAACTTAAATTTTCATAAATAATTGAACATCGCTACAGCAATACAAGTAAAAGATGTTTATTCTAAATTCTACAATATATTATACAAATAATAGTGGAAAGTTAATATTTAATTCACTCCAAGGCGGTGCAATTCATCACTCCTTCATATGAATTTTGTTCGACCACAAATTGTCTTAATAAAAGATATATTTAATTATAGCATGCTTTTCACCTATGGATAATACGCACTAATGTTTAAAAAAGTTTTTTGCCAGCTATACCTATCTACTAATTAAACTAGAAATGTACTCTTGTTAATATACTTATATAGTTCAGTCATATTAGGGGTTTCACTTCGGAATGAGATATAATAAGCTGTAAACTCGTATACACCCAAATTTTGGTTTTCTACAAATAGTCTCAGGTCTCATAAGAAAATCTGATGTCTGTTTTGTAAGTTATTCACGGTTAAAAGTCATAAAAATCACTTTTCCGCAATCATCTCGACGTTATTATTTATTAAAAAAAATTGTACACTATAAAATTTGCGATAAATTTTGTTTGTTTTTGAGATAACGGACATCCAACAGGTCTCGGCCATACACACTGTAATGCTAGGACTAGCGTGAATCTCAATGATTATAATATTTTGTAAGTTTTTGAATGTATGAAATATTATTAACAACCATAATAATACCATCAACCATCTGTACTCTCTATTAATTAATACTTTATAATTAACAAAAAAATGCATATTTATTTGGGAGATGCATTATTATAAGTTATCAAGTAAAAGAATAATAATTACAAAGATCTTCCCTTTATTTGTTAATCACATAGTTTTCAATGTTTATTCAAAGTATACAGTTGTATACGAGATTACAGCTTATAATCACTAATTTCGAGTTGACTCCTTTTTTTGCTTACGTGGCTGGACTAACGTGATAAAAATAACTAAGTTTTGGTCTATCCTGTATATGAAGCATAGAGAAATATTACTACATTTTTCCTTGTCTAATGTATTAAATAAGCACATCCTGTGCAAATTATTTAGTTTCGAGTTCCCATTTAAAGAAATTTTCTAATTCTGAATTTTAAAAGTGAGACTGAAAAAGTTAAAAGTAACATATTTTGGACGCAATTTTATTGTCAATGTCAGAAAATAACTCAGTCTTAGTAGTTAAAGGAATAATGGATGGATTTCTTTCCGATGCAGTATTTATGAAATTTGCTTTTATCACTTACAACTTGTTCAATTCATAAGAGAAATAGATAATAAAATTATTAAGCATGTTACTGACATTTTTATTAATATGTTTCAAATTTTCTGTCATTAAACGTATTTTAAATTATATTTTAAAATAACAAATTATTATTTAATCATGTTCTTATTTTATGTAATTATAGAAGTTCCGGTATGTATGTATATATAGACTTAAATTTTATACTCCTTGATTAGAACAAAATGTAGAAAGCTACGAATGAGTACATTAAAACATGCTAATAAATGTTTGCTACCTTTAGTCAGTCTGTCTTTTAAGATTATAAATATTGTAATTATAAATCCGTATCGAATAAGAGCCAGAGTCCAACCACACTTTCTTTACTTAAATTGGGTTTTTAGGAAATGTTCTAACATTATAGAAAATTACTTCATATGCAACCTGGTGTCGTCGGATTATTAAAATTCTCATTTCCATTTTTTTAACTTGACACTAACATACGTTTATGTAAAATCGATCTAAAATTTTCGTATCTCTTGTTATAAAAGAAAAAATGGTTTTATATTTTAATGTATACATTATATTTCAAAACTTATTATTAAATTTTAGGGATATTAGTGACTTATAAATTTTATAAGCCCTTGTACTTATAATAAACACCGCGTATATTTTTAATAGTAAAACCTGCCCTATATTTAAGATGTAAAGGTGGAAAATTTTATTAGGACGGCTTGGCAAATTATCGTATAAGTTATTCTGAAAAAAAAAATAGTTTATAAATTTTAATAAAGGAGTGAATTCAAACATGTCAAATGAAATTGGACAAAATCACAGCCTATCCAAAATAACTAAAAATCGTATGATGCGATTGAGATCAGATGTGTTTAATTTTTAGCATAATATTTTTTATTTATATTTTCGACCAGCGATATGTTAAAATTATAAAATTTTAAAATATTTTTCAATACTACAGTCGACTTGAGTAGTCATAAGTGCACTAATTTTAACTTAGTTGCTTATTGTTTACATTTTATTCTAAGTTGTAAACTCATTAAGCTTTTACTGCATTGTATACCAAATCGTCAAAACAAGCCAAGTCGGTTTTATTAAAAGAATCATATGTTTATTTTATTCAATCTATTTGTATGTTTTATAAATATGGCACAATTTAGGAATATTAGTACTATTAATTAGACGAATATTCATGAAGTATAAAGTACTTCACAGAAGAATAGTACATATGTACATCCATTGCCTGGCTATGTATAATAAAAGCTAGAAATATTGTTATCCTATATTTCATACAAATATTTTGCTTAAAAATGATAAAGTCTTGGATAAGAAAAGATGGACAATCATTATTATTATCGACTCGCTATGTCGTCGTTTGCTTTTAAATCGAGAAATATGTAAGCTTCGAACGTCGATATTACGCCAATATTAGAGCTGCACATTCATTAAATTAGGAACATAATATATAATTGCCAAAATTTCAACTAATATAAATAAATACATTTTGCAAAGTCCATTTGTAACATTTTATAAATTTCATTCTTTTTGAAATTAGCACCATTTTCTTCACGTCGCCAATTTTATCGAATCAAAAATTTAATCATATTAAAATGTCTAAAAATTATGATACATTTTTGTTGTATTCATGTAAACACTTTTTAAGGTCAAAAGTATTTAATTTCCAAAAACTTGTTACAATTGGACCTGCAAAAGCTACCTTAGTATACCACTTCATAATAGCACCGCCATACACCTTCCAAGTCTTTCAGCTTATCTAACTCTCTCAAACCATTGGTCACGATATAACACATTACGACGAACTCAGTTCCATAAAATTACATAAAATAAAACTAATAGTCTACTTTTAGAGTTCACATCAGAAAAGATCACGTTTAATTTGGCTACATCCAGAGAGCGTTTAAAATGTCACTACATTGAAACACTACGTAACGCAATCGGGGGCGATACACTGCTGCTACCAATAAGCACAAGTCGGTAGGTTCCGGGGCTCCGGGATTCCGGGGTCCGCCGTCCGTCGTCTGCCCTAGTCGCTAGTGCGGCGGGGGCACAGGCGGCGCGCGACGCCGCACAGCGCGAACGACAGACTGAGTCGGTCTCAAGCGGTGGGCTGCGCGGTGTGTGCGGTGTGCGCGGCGTGCGTGCTCAGGTGCGTGGAGTCGCTGCGTCGCGGCGGCGCGGGGGGCGGCGGCCTCTTCTTGATCGGCTTGGGCTCCTCACGGCGAGGCGGCGCGTCGCGCCCGTCACGGCCGAACACGTTCTCGTAAAAGGGGTCCTCCGCGGCCGGCCCCGGCCCCGACCCCGCTCCATAGTGCTCCTGCACCCACATGGACACGCTCGTCTCTTTGTAGTCGTCAGACAGCGGGTACTCTCGAAAACCGAGAACCTCGTGCGGCGTCGTCGCCGGCTCCAGTTTACACTTTTGCGCCACTTGCCACTTCTTCCTCATAACTCTTTGTAAGTCTTTAAGAAACTCTTTGGGCGGATTGCTGTTTGAGTCTGCAAGTTTTTTTGGAGATGATAACCGAGTGCTCTCGTTTCGTTTCGGAGGTGGAGGCTTGCGAGGCGACGGAGGGGCCTCCGTTAAATTAAATGAAATTTTCTTATTTTTCTTATCAGAGTTCGTTGGGAGTTCGTCCGCAAAGTTGACTTTCTTCATGGAGCTGGTTCTTTCCTTTGTACGCCCATCTACGTCCGTCGTCTTCTTTTGGATTGATGGGCTGCCATTGCTGAGTTTTTTCGTTTGTAGCTCTACTAGACAAGCGCCATATGCCACGTTCTGTTGTCCGTAGATACTTTTATCGGAATGTAGAGAAGATGTTTTGGACGCTTCTGAGCTGACGCTGTCCAGAGATGGCTGCCGCGGAAAGACGCGATTCGGGTCTGAAATACGGTTCGTGTTTCTTTGACCGGCGCGGGCCGTTTGTTCAATTTGCTGAGCTGTGAGTTGGCTGACGATGTCTTGCACGCGGCCGGTGTGCGCCTCCATGGTGTGCTCGGGAGGCGGAGGAGGGAGGCTGAGCTGCGAGCCTGATATGTCCTCAATAGACTCCAGGGGCGGCGGCGGTGGTGGGAGCGAGTCCAGGCTGAGAGTGGAGCTGAACATTCCGTCAATGACATCATCGGCGGCAGGTGGCGGCGGCGGCGGGAGCGGCAACTCCTCACTGTACCCGTAGAGGGATGAGGCGGTGTCGACACTACTGCGGTACGGGTCACGGGTTATAGTGTCGTAGTGAGAGTAGGATGTGAGCGGGTCCTCGTGCCGGACCGGGCTGCTGGCGGATGTAATACTGCCCGTACTATATATTGCAGTTTCAGAGGACTCTGAAAATTATAAAATGATTAAATTAAACATTGCCATTGCCAATATTGTTTATTATGATTATATGTGATTATTAAATCGATCAAAGAAGACGACAGAAGAGTCTCCGAAGTTCAAATACAAGGTAGGCAAATTTGAGATTAGGAAGTAAATTGACTGTTTAATAACGAATTGTCAAGAGTTGAGCTATTATCATTTGACTTCGTGTATCTGGGCTCACTAATAACAAATAAGAATGATATATCTAAGGAAATTAAAAGAAGAATAATGTCTGCAAACAAATGTTATTTTGGACTGCTTAGATATCTTCGTTCTAAAGTGCTCCCAAGAAGTCTTAAGCTTCTTCTGTATAAAACTTTGCTGAGACCACTACTGACATACGGTTCGGAAACTTGGGTGTTAAGTAAGAAAGACGAGGGAGTCCTTGTTGGTTTTCGAGCGGAAAATACTAAGATGCATTTTCGGCGCTGTCCTGAAGAACGGAAACCAAACCAAAACCAAAACGAACGGAAACCACGAGCTAAAGGAGCTATATCACGAGCCAGACATTGTCAAAACCATAAAGATTGAACGCCTTCGTTGGGTTGGACACCTTTTGAGAATCGATGACTCTAGAACTCCAAAAAAAATATTTATGAGAATGCCTGATGGCCGCAGAAGCCGAGGTAGACCCAAGCTATGATGGCTGGACGGCGTTGAGCGTGACGCAAAATCCTTCGGAATTGGGAGTTGGAGGCAAAAAGCCCTAAACAAATCTGGTTGGAGAAATTTACTGGACCAGGTACGGCTGCGGCTGTAGAGTCTGAGATGATGATAGTTATTGATTCTGGTGTGGCCCCATTTAAATTTAGCTAAGATCTAGCGACTACTTTTTGAGTTATTTGAAGTCGGTCTTCGTTTTCATAAAAAAAATAATTATGTATATATAAATAGAATACCAGTAGCGGTGGAATGGTGTCGTTTAAGCGTGCTGTCGTCTCGCGGTCTCGTCCGCCTGGTGAGCGTGCCGGAGTCCGCGGTGTCTGCTTCACCCTCATTCTCGACCATCTCTTTCAGCTGCCGAGTCATCCATGTTAGTGGGATGTTTGGTTTCATCGATGGCTTGCGTTTGATTGTACCTGTTCAAAGTATATATTATTATGTATATAATACATATTCATTATGCTTCTTATTTACTATTTTTTATAAGTAAACAAATAAGTAGAAGATTTAGTGATTTTATATGTTGAATAAATTTTGAAATGCCTAATAATGCCTATGCTGTTGCATACCAAGTATAAGGTATACAGGACACATAGACACGTGTTTAGTCAATTTTTCAAAATGACAACATTTTCCAATAGTTAACATATAATTTTATGCATGTCATGTCAGATTTTCTTTTATATTTTATTAATATAATTTTACGAACCCATAGGAAATTCGCAATCGAAAGCACTCTCCGATGCGGTGCCGCCATCTGACAAGCAGCCACTGGAACTAGACGATGAGGCGCGGGAGTGTCTAATATAAAAGTACATCACTTAAATAACATAATTTAGTAATAAATTCATGATAATAATATTTCTTATAAAAATATTAAAAGCATTATTAATTTACGCTATTGTGATCATTACTTAAATACAAAAATATTAATACGGTTTTAAAAAAATATAAAATAAAATAAAGCAAAATAACTATAAATAATAAGGTTTTGTTAAATCGTGCACATTACTATCTTCACATGTTACTTTCGCATTTGCAATAGTTTAGAAATCGCTGCAAAGCACTTGTATGTAGTACAGTCATATTATAATATATAATCCTTAAAATCTATATAGGCAATAAAATACAATGCACGAACCTGCCACTACTGATATCAGAGTTGGCGACACTAGCGTTGCTGGAGACTGGCGCGGGGTTGATGACATCCACTGGCGCGGCGCCATTAGTCTTGGTTGGGATCGATGTTATCTGTAACAATATTGTTTATTTTTACTTATATCTTCACAAAATTACCTTTTACATAACAAAATAAACTTATTTTACACATAAAATAATAAAGATAAAAGAATCCGACGAACAAATATAAGACATATTGTTACTTACTTGAAACATGTATTAACTAAGTAACAATATCATAATTATTGATTATATTGGTGAGTAAATGTATTAATCGTATTAGAAACGTGGCACATTTCGTTTCGAGAACTGAACTAAAGATGCTGAACAAACTGAAATCTTACGCCGGGTATTTAATTTGTTTAGATAAAACATATGCTTAAATAAATATTGTACTTTCATACTTTTATTAATTGCGGAGCTTCAATAAAATCTATATATTTATATCATTTAATTACTACAGCAACAAAGAACAAGCACAAATAAGAAAGAAAGTATTTTATTCTGATCAGTAAAGTAATAGAAGCAAAAGTAATTACTTACTGAACAAGAGCGCGCGTGGGCCAAGTGATCTAGATCTTCTTGTGTGAGTTCTTCGACTAGCGAACGGTAGTTTTCTAAAAGCTGTCTGCCATGCTGTAAATTCATTATTATTTTGATATTCAAACTTATTACAAATTGTCCTTAAATATTATGTTTAGAACACCTTGACTAAACGCATATAATAATTTTATAAGAACTATGTATAATCATATGATAGTGATAATTTATCAGCAAAATTAGACCACGATCACTACTCAAAAAAATTTATTCAAAAATATTTTATCATGTAGATGATGACGAAGACTTAAGCTTAAATAGTATACTATTTTTTAATAAAAAAGCGCGGTAAGTTTTATATAGCGAAATATCGGTATGGATTATTTGATGTTTGGTAACTTTGATAGAGTTGATTGAAAACTATAAAAAAGTTTACCGCTTGTACCGACTTAAGAGTCAAAACAGCATAATGTTTAAATTAGTTTATAAGATTTTATATGATATCTTATGAATGTATTTTTTTAATAAAGACTACATTAATTTATGTATAGTAAAACATAAAATATCATATAAAAACAAGCGCCAAGCGTTATGGCATTCAATCGGGGCAACAGAATCTCACCTTGGCTATCCGCATAGCAGTGACCCATCTCTCGAGTGTACTCTGATCGTCCGCACAAAGAAACTTAATAAACTTGACACTCTTCGGCTGTTGGAGGCGCGGGTGCTTGATAGCAAAACAAAAATCCGTTGGTGACTTGTATTTTTTCTTCCAGTTAAGGCCTAAGTACACTTCATTTGTATCGAAGGTCGCGAGACACACCAATTCCTTTAATGTCTTCACTTTATCTTTATCCTTCGGTAAATAGTATAGTCCTAATAGATAAATAGAAAATATAGTTGTGTTTAAAAGTTAACAATTCGCTTGCTTGTTATATTTGATTAATGTTAGCGGTGTGGCCACACAATTCGCGTAGCGATACCCTTTATCATTTTTATATTTTAAAAATGAATAATTCCGATATTATCTTTAAAGATAATTACTTACCGGAAGGCCGAAGCACGAAATAATACTTCTTCCAACCCTTTTTGGCATCACTCTTCAAGTAGAGAGGCCCCTCCATGGGTGGAACTGGATGACCGGATACAGGCGTCGCATTTGAAGCCCCATTTTGGCCAAAAAATTCTTCTATTATCACATGACGTGAATGTTCGTCTTGTTCACTCGACCAACCTAGTGGCAGGGATGATGTCAATTTAATATTTTTAATGCGAATCCTTGAATAACTTTAATCTAATGTTACCGTACATAAAGTATGGCTTACCTCTATCATCTTCAGTAAGAAGGAATTTCTCCGGAGTTTGAAACAGTGACATTTTGTCAGGTCTTTCGGCAAATAAAATTTTATTCTTTGATTCCCGCGTCCACAGCATCAAATTGTCAACAAGCATTTCATGATCTTCGTATACTCGTTCTAAATTTTATAAAATAATATGTAATAATTATTTAGAAAAGAAGTAATTGTTTCTTTTTTTACATATTTTGTATCACTATACCAAAGTATAGTGAATACTTTGGTTGATGTTGGAGCAATGCTTACTTACCATTGTGACAATACGTTATTATTATTAACTTTCTATTATATTTATACAGAAATCAATCTTTTAGATTTATTATGATTTAGAAGACACCATAGTTACTTTTTTCTTATTAATATTACAAGCAAAACTTTTGAACACAGATATACAAAATGTCTTACCCATATGAAGGTCAGGCAGGTGCTCCACTATGGCCCACTTTGGTTCCATTGTAACATGATTTTTATCTGCCAGCAGCCTTGCTACATACCCACAAGTCATCTTTTCATCAACAAGTAGGCTTTTAGAAGAACCATCCATAGAGAAAGCTTTAATAAATAACTTCTTCACATTTGCTTCCCTCATACGTTCAAGGGCAAGCTTAATTTTGTCTGCTTTCTGCTGAAAAACTGCATCCTGTGAATGTATATATGATATCTAAACTAACTAAACATATAAAGCAGGAACCAAAAGAAATTGTAACATTATAAAAAACAAATATTTAGTCACAATTACTATCTAATTTAGCCAAAATACTATGTACCAGCTTACAATAAGAACAAAAAGAAAAAACATAAAACTAAAAACAGACAAAATATACGTATTAAAATGCGGACGAGCGGACTATGTCCTACTAGAGCACATATAACATTACCTTTTGATTAGGGAGTAAACTAAGTTTGATTGCTTTACATTTAGAACTTGCACTACTTGAGGCTGACGATTCGCTAGACAGCATTGATACCTAAAAAAAATCATGTTTATAAATAAAACTTATATTCTTTAAGTTTGTTTTTTATTTGTCAAATTTAAGAATTTAATAAACAATATTCTGAAGGAGTATAATTACTGTATCACTGAAAGCAGAATCATTATCTGGAGAATCTGTGCGTGTTATAGTGGAGGCTCCATCATTGCACTCTTTGTTCTCTTGCCTCTGTGCAGTTTCACTTTCATTTCGCTCTTTGGATTGAGAAGAGTAATCTACAAAAATATTAAATATAAAATTGATTGAGGAACAAATATTTATAATATAATGATGATTCTGGAGTGTTTTTTTTTTAATATATCAAGGGAAAATTACTAGGTATAACAATAATGCAATATTAATAATATTAAATTGAGAAATAGTACTGGTGTACGTTTATTTTATATGCTTAAATGAATCAGTGAATGATGAGATCAATCTTACCTGAAGAAACTCTTGAAATTTCTTCATCATACTCCGAATCAAGAGCACAAAGCTCCCCAAGAATGGCGTCCAAATCTGCATCTTGAGTCTCTTCTAGGTTTGCCATTGAGAATCTGTATGTGTCTATACGCGGCGCCACGATTTCCAGCGGTCGCAATGCAGTGGCTACTTCGCTTGTAGCGCTCAGGCCCTAGAACACAAATATTATATTTATATCAATTTATATAATTAAAACATTAGTATTTTAATATGTATATATTACAGTAATACTTTATTAGTTCATAAATCATTCAAGTTCATTTAAAAAAGCAAGACAAGTTTTAACTTGATAAATTTAGAAGTTACTCAACTAGTTTATAAACAATTTGATGATTATTTCCGATAATTTCCAAAAATAAAGTCAGGTGTACACCAAAGTATCACCATGTTACGATTACGTATATACGTACAGTGGCATATATTTTTGCGGTTGCAATAAACTTATACTGCATTGCGTTGAAAAAAAAACAACCTATATTACGAGTTAGCATAGATTCGCGGAATATTTTGATTTTAATATAAAAAAACTATATTGTAATTAAAAACTCGATCGATATGTCCTCTCATGCCGATTATATAGTTAATTCATAAAAATAAAGTAATAATAAATCACATCACTTGATTATTCTTATTGTAAATTATTTATATTTCGTTGCTTAATATAACGTTTATATTCGCTGCGGAACGTTTTGTGCGCACTAATTAGCAGAATAGGCATCCATGTAACTGATAATATTATGCAGGCGAACTAGTTGTGAGATACTAATAAATAATTCGTAAGGTGTTGAATATATGCCTTAGACGCTCGTCAGATTCAGATTCCGGAATAATTAAGCAATAAAAGATTCTATATATGTACGTAGACATATAATTCTATAATCAAACTCTAACTTATAAGTCAACATTCAAAACATGGGACAGTATCTCATTGTCTTCGGAACAATGAACTTTTTAACTTTGTTTGATAATGCATAAAGTTTTCTTTAATAATAAGATACGTGTTTATAATATTTCATATGTACGTAATATATAACCATAGCAACAAACGTTACGTGCATGAGGTTTTCTTATTCACATTATTTACTTGTACAATAGATTCAAGAGACTTCAGGCGTCGATTTGACCTAATTCGTCCTTAAATAAACTTATTTAGCTTTCACTAGAAGCTTTAACTTAAGCGCTACGCACTTGCATATCTGTGAGTGTAAACTATATTCATATAATAAATATACACACACATAGTTGTTAGTATCAGTTGGTTTACGTACCGTGGCGTTCATAGCAAGAGTTTGTTCAATGGATTTATGTTCTACAGGAGAGTTGCTATTACTTTTCGACTTTGTAGCCAAGCGGAAACTTCTATTAAGGGTGGAGAGGAAGCCTCCGCGATGCCACTTGGACTGTTCACTTAGTTGCACGTCCATGATTCCTCGCCCGCTCACATTGCACCGTAGTGACTCACCGACCACCGCTCACACCGATAAATTATAAAGGCCGGCTCCGTTTATGCTTCGTATAAATCCGTTATCCACAAGCATATCTATTATCTGTCAATAGGCAACCATAATCTACGGAAGTAGTCACTTTGCAAGTTAGCGACCGGAGCTTGGCAACGTAATCTTGAGTTTGTTAACACGCGATTTATTTGATTCCAGCGTCCCAGCCGAGTCGGAGTCTGCGCGTTTGGTTTAAGAGTTTAGCGTAACAAACGCCGGACCTCGCCCATTCACAACGCAATTGAAGGTAATAATTGAAATGTTTCGTTTTCACAACAAGTTTAAATATAACAGAACAAAGGGGACGCGCCAATATTACAAAACGCTTGCAGCGAACGCAATCTCGAACTCTACTAGAGTAAAGTTGCATTACAGAACGAGCGCCAAGCGGCAGGGACGGGTTAGGCGGGGCGCAGTGCGGGGAGTGGGGCAGCGGGCAAGTGGCAAGAACTAAGCGGGAGAAGTCGCCAACTGCCGAGTGCCGACTCGGTGCCGGCGCGCCCGTGCTGTCGCGCGTCGGTCGGGCCGAGCGGGCCGAGCGGGCCGAGCGGGCAGAGCGGGCCACGTGTGCGACTGCGGAGTGCGGAACCGGCGACAGTTAGATGCTACGTTTTATACGATAAGGATGACTGGCGGTGTGCGTGTGGCGCGGCCCCCACGTTTGGCACACCCAAATGACACTTAAACAATTTGGGGTGGAAATCGGGAGATTTTGAGTTACGCATTGCGTTGTTTAAGATCAAAATGTTGGCAATCATAAGTGCCTCTCCATTGCCGGTTTAAGATTCTCGTAACGTTACCTATTTGTTGTTGTTAATATTTGGATGTATTTTTTCTTGAGACTTGTTCACATGCTATTGATAATTTTAAAAATTTTGAGATCACAATTAGTTATTATCTAACGAAGAAATGACTAGATTCGGTCTGTCCGTATCTGTCTGTTTATCTCTATGTGGTAAAGCAATAGTGAATGAAAATAGTCAAGGGTCGGAAAGTTTACGCAAACGGTTGCAGATTGCAGTCATCAGCTAGCCCTAAATATAGTAAAACAAAATATTGTTATGATTCGAGTTGAAGAATTAAGTGCTTACTCAACTAAAAAAAATATTAGTAGGTAGAGTCTTGTGATAGTTTATATTTTTCATGTCATGGTTGACACAAAATGATTGATTTTGCTACTTGAGTATTTTAGATAATAGAAATTTTTAGAAATAACTTAAAAACTACTCGTCAAATTTCAACTACACAATTTTAATCGAACTACATCAGAAGCACTAAGAATTATATAAAAAAAGAATTACTAAAATTATTGGTTCACGCAGTAAAGAGTTATACGATAACAAACATAAAAAAACGATCGAATAAAGAAACTTTTTTGAAATCGGTTAAAAAACCTTCTTGGTCTCTTATGTTCTGTCCATATGAGTTACTATTGCATTTATTGGGCTAAAAATGATATTTCCGTATCCATTTTCACAAATAAATTTGCGCTTATAAATGATCACTTTTTTCTACTGTCCACTTTTTTCTCTGTTGTGTACTATTGACTGTACATAACGATCGTGTGTTCAAATATGTTCTTCAAAGTATAGATTTCTCCAGTATTATTAAAAATAAATATATAAATGTTAGGCTCTATATTAGTAATCCGTGTATTTGAGCAGAAAATAGCGTTCTGTACGTATCTCACAAAATGAGGAATACGTTTAAATAAAAGATTTTTTTTAAAATTTAATCTACGTTGATAATAACAAGATGAAGTACTTTGAAATTGTTATTGAACTTATTGGGTCGAAAATCGTAGATTCGATGTAGATTCGATCGTAGTATATTAATACATATGTAACATACTTATAACTTACTAAAGTTCATGCACGAGATATTTACGACGCTGTTATCATTGCGTTCGTAGGCTAGAACATTCCATCGCACATTTCTTCTGTTTGTGCTGTGATAAATGGATGCGTTAATATCATTAAATATTACTTTTAGTATAAGTTATTATAAAAAAAAAACCATATTGAGTTTTAATATTTTTAATTACATATGTATTATATTACTTATTCCGATTTAAAAGCAGAAAATGTGTATTTGTATTCAATAGTAGTTCCGGCTTGATATTTATGGAGGTATTAAGCAAAAAATGGGCAAAAATAAAGGACAGGTGGCTATAGCGTACACCTGCCGAACAATCCGGTACCGGACAGATGGTACCATGACTCTGTAGGCTCTATAGGCTTAATATATTTGATTTTACCCAAATGCTTGAATAAACGTCTTACATTATCATTTCCTTTATTTTTAAATAATATTTTTTAATGAAAATAATATCCTTTAACAAAATAGATTAGATAAACATATACATACTTACTCATCACAAATGTTCTATTTGCAATGTGCGCGTAAGCTTATTTGTCTTTTTTCAGCTTTACGTTATATCTTGCATAGCAGGGCAGCCAGAGAGAACACAGTTAGAGAAACTTCCCGCTTTCCACTTCCGTATTCGAAACATAGCGTGTCAAGCGTCAGAACTCAGCGCCGCGTTTTGTCTTACCAGAGCGGGTAAATTACTATATTGTAAATATTATCATTATGCCGAGTGGGAATGGAACCCATAACTGATCACGATTACACTCAGACGCTGTCCCACTGCGTCACGATGTCCTCTCAACCTCCAAAAACTAAATGCGTCACGATGGGTTTGTTTTGTTTTTTTTTAGTATGACGCTTTATTCCGCACATAGCAGGTTAGGCGGAAGAAACTCCTAAGACACTCCGTTATCTTTTAACATTTTCGTTCCCCATTTTCCTCTAAATTGAGGTATTGAAAGCCGCGCATTGCCTCGTTACCAGGGTGAGGAAATGAAAATACTAAATATTATTTAATATTTTCATTTCGAAATCGAAATCGAAACCACAGCCTGTCGCGTGTGCAGTCACTCGCTTGCGTTTGTAGTCACTCGCTTGTGCCTCTGTGCTACGACAGGCCTCAGGCCTGGTTTTTATTAATTTCTAATATGTGGTACCTAATCAACAAAAGCTTGATCCCTTCATAATAAGTATGGTCATATATCGGATGTGTTATAATTTCAAAATTTATTTGGACACATTTAATGTATTGTTGTATTTACTGTGAATCCTTAGTAAAGATATTGTAGTGTCGGGACACTACACGACTGCTACTAATAACGGGTTATTAAGTTGCTATTTAACAAAACAAGTTGATGTAATTTAACAATTAAAAAAAAGGAAACGTAATTAGCGTAGTTTTCAAAAAGTAAAGTTCATTCATTCATATTCAAGTTAAACTTTGTAATATGTTTACACCGTGAAAAAAAACAAGTAATAAAGATGAGCATATAGCGGAAAGTTAAGTTCTTTCACAAAGTTTAAGCGTACATAACTTAATATTATGTTAAAGGTAATTTGTATATTTCCGATCAGGTAAAGTGTACGGTAGCGGAGCAGATGCGCCGCCAGCTGCATAAGGCCAAGATTCATAAATATTATCCAAGCATCTGGCTTCATCATACTAACAATCTTAAAAATAAACTTGTTTTTATTTCTTAACGTGTTCAAAAATGTTCATTTAATATTATAATGTAGGTACAGTCCTTTAATCCACCTGTCTGATTATGTTAATATTTATTAAGCCCATTAGTATTAGTAAATTGTAATATAATTTATATTGTCGGAGTCGATCTTTCAGCTATATTGAAAAAGTTTTATGCTCTATATATGTATGTTTATACGTCATGATCAAGTATTCTCACTTTCTATAAATTTTGCTATTTAAAGCTCATTTTTTTCTGGTTTAAGTTTTTTGTCATTTAGGTTTGTGTGTGAGATCATATGTTTTACATTTTTTTGAAATAAAATTGAAAATATATAACTCTTAGTTTTTTACACATCAAAGTAATGACTTATGTGATGTCATTTTATAAAATTGTTTCAATTGTAAGTTATTTAAGACAACAATGTTACATAATATTAAAATCAAGTGTCACTGTTCAAATGTGGCAAAGTTTATGCGTGTGCGTTATTAAATGAGAACTGTCAGATGGAACGAAACAAATGCATTTGAACTTACATTTATATATGAGTATATTTTTTAAGACACGTATTGTACATACACATACAAAATAACAATATTTATATATTCAATATACTGTTTTGAAATTATAAAAAACCTTCTTAATTGTAGTTGACTTGTTTTGTATGTCCGGCCAAGCCTCTACTCTATAACTCGTAAAAATGAGGCCAAACTAATGTAACACGCATTACGGTCATCGTGGACGTGTCATAGTTTAACCTAATTAATTCAATTTTGTATAAATGAAAAATAAATTCGAATAAATTTACATTATGTTCGATACCATCAAAATAACTTTTCGTGGAGAAAAAAAACCAAAAAAATGGAAAATGAAATATGTAAAAAGAAATACATATGTAAAGCCTAATAATATATGCCTAAAGCAAGGTAGTTTGTAACTCGCACATGTGCACCTAGCAAGTTGAGAGTACTCATATAAAAAATCCATGAACAGGACATATATATATATATATATATATACGTACGGACCTTATATTCAAATAAAATTATAGTATTAATAAAAGAGAAACTACTTATAAAAAATTAGCTTGCTATGATGTTGTACAAGTAAGAAAGGCAGGAGCGAAAATAGTTTTTGTCTTATTTCATATTTAATATAAAATTAACAACTTCTTTATTTATATTAATCAAACCCTGAACTGTTTTATTTCACTTTTTCAAGAAAATAAACTGTTTAAAATATGGTCTAGTTTTTTGCCGTCAAAAAATTGGCGGGTAGTCTCGGACACTTTGTTCAATAATGGTCCAGCCGCTTTTTGGCATTGCAAACATCACAGTTAGAACAAATATTCAACGAACACAGTCTTCACAGGCACAGTTTCGATATTCCTGGCAAGGCATTCTATCTCTCTGCCACTCGCAGAAAAGTTGCGTTCAATCATACTCACTTTGCTTGTAAATGTTTCTGTTGTTTGATTTCCATTCTCCCCATGAATTTTGGCATAATATCTTAGTATTTGTGCAACGATATTAACAACATAGATACTCCACCTATGTTATTACTATAGTTGCAGAAATACTCGACATACTTAAAGTATTGTAATAATTGAAATACTTTCAATAAATAAGCTAAATGACATTAAATTACAGTTTGAAAAGAATGAGAACCGTGTCCGAGGATACCCGACAGCATAGTGTCCGGGGCTACCAGACCGTTATCACGCAACATTTTTGAACACAATACTCCAAATGTACAAGAATTATTATGAATACTCTTATAATCTTTAAATATATAAAATTTACTAAAACTCTGAATAGCGGATAAGTATAAAAAAAATATTATTGTACTTAATAATCATCGATGAAATTTGACAGGAGCGATGATTTCTTTTAGGTGAAACTAAAACATTCTCTCACGACTAATTTACTCAGCGTCCGCACCGCGGTCAAACTACATTTGTTTCTACTCTATAAGAGCTATCTTTACAATAACTCTTTGTCTGAGCAATCCGTTTAGTTTCTTAGAAATTGAAGTGTCCGGGGACTACCCGTTGTCGAGGCTACCCGCCGTTCCCCTATATATTAATTACCAAAAAGCAATTACTTCTACGTTGAAGTGAATTGAGATTCCAATTAAGTTATTTATTCTACCTAATTTAATATTAAATATGAAAAAAGTCAAAAAAATACTTTATTTTTGTTTTTATTTGAATTTAATTTAACCTTCAGCTATTTTTATCTTTTTTTATTTTATAGCCGCGAATCAACAAAAAATAAAAGACACGCTAATAATCCCATTTTTGTCTAATATGAACTCGATCATAATGTATTAATAGTGAAAATAATTCACTTATGTGATATAATATGTCTATATCGGCATACATATGTGTGTATATTATTAATGAAAAAAATCCAAAACACATTAACCACAAATCTTGTAAAGTGTTCTCTGCAAATCATGTTGATGAACATATGCGCACACGCACCTGCTGTGCCGCAGCCGGCTGCATCCACACGTGCACAAGCATCAATCTTTGAGGACTGTTTTTGTATAAACGTTATTAGTAAGCTTTTTTCGTATAATTATTTATATTCCATAAAATTATGTACATTGTATATACATATATACGTTTACCTATTTGGTGTGTCTCACGTCGATGGAAGGTCTCGGGAAGTAAAAATGACAATATTATTTGTGCTGGTTGGCTTTTATTTTGCTGCAGAGTTGTGAAAACGAATAAACATACCGCAGTTAGAACAGTGAGTTCGCCAAGCCACTCATTAAGTAACGCCTCTGGATCATCAGCGCCGGCGCCAGCGCCGGAGTCCTCCACCAACGCCATCTGCAAAGGAGTATTTCGTTTAATAACACAATTTAGTTGTATTGGGTTAAATTTACCAAAAGTCTTGGCCAAACGTTTAAAGACTGATTAAATATTTTACATTTGGTCAAAAGTTTAAGTTCTAGAAAAATATTTCGTTGTTTTAAAATAGTAATAATAGTACGTGTCTCAAATTTTAGGCTTAGCAATAACAAATATCACGTGTAGAGGTTCGCAACAAAAAAGTAAGTGTTACTTTTACGTTTAACTTCACACTACCGTTATAATGCCTGCTAGTTGAATAAATGAAAAGCTGCTATAGTGAAAAAATAAAGACGAATTTTGAATAACCACGTGCCAAATAAAATGTACATCTGGCGTCCCTGTCAACACTGTACAGTAAGTGCAAGCGAATATGTATCTTGTTTGCTATACTTTTGAAAGGTCAGAAGTAATTACATTTAATAATCATTTAAGAAGTAGCTATTTATTTTTTTTAAACTGTTTTTTCATATTTCTTACCTGCTATGCTCTAAATTTTATGAGTATGCTTTAGTGTCTTTTTTTTTATAAGGAAACTCAGTAATGACTTATTGTTAATAGAGTAAGATTTTATAATTATAAATATTGGTCCCCCGCAAATTCGTGTGCGTGTACTTTAGAGCGTTACCATATCCAGATACTTGATATGATCGAAAATTTGATCGTTAGGCGCTATTTTTTTTTTTTTTATTTAGTTGGCTTGGTTATCTTTTATCTTCAAAATCAATTACGCCCTATATTACATTTAGGGTTAGTTGATCAAAATTCGTAAAAATCGATCCAGTTACTCTAACATTAGCTAGTTATTCTTGCATTACTATAAATTACTTAATGAACATTTAGTTTATTATAGTCGGTATAATATTATTCATTTATCCATGCCAATCCAGATAAGTGTCATTTTTTTAATAACGCCATCTATGTAGACATTTTGGAACTGCATCAAATTTTAAATTTTATTGATAATATTATAAGATGACTATCCCTTCGAAAACTAAGTAAAAAGAAAGCTAATTACATATTTTTTTTTTATTTAATTTAATTTATTAAATAGAAAGACAACGCTGTAAACAATGTTATAGCAAATTAAAGACTAAGTTTATAACTTTTATGGTAGTAATTGTATACCGCACTTGCAGACTAACTCGACATGCTTAATATAATAAAAATTTACAAAAAAATCTGAGAACAATCAGCAACAGCACAGTTCTAATTAAAAACTTACATACAATAATGAAATAAGAAAAAAATACAAAAATAAAAATAAAAAAAAAACAACAATACTGAAAAAATAAACAACAGGCGATAATGACAAAAAAAAATACATTGATACTGTTAACATTAAGCTTACACAAAAAAAAAAAAATAAAGGGGAAAAGTTTTCTTTATATTATTTCGTTGTTGAAAGATAAAACAGACTGTCGGAAAATATCTGTCTCCTTTGTTACATATATATGTTATAATTAATAATTATTATATTTATTGAGGCGTTCTTGCCTAGGTTAGTCGAAACAATCAAAAAAGTCGAAAAAGTCAAAACGATGTTTAAAAATTAGAAATTTAATCTTTTATATTGAAGATTTAATCATTATTTTTTACATATGGTATTCGTCTTCTTAAGATTGAATACAACAAAGAACAAAACATTTTTAGAATGTTGTGCAGAAAAGAATATGAAATGACAGATCATAAGTATCAACCTTCATTGTCGATTGATTGATGAAGTTCATCACTGAGTGGGACAACGTCTGACTGTAAACGCGATAGGTTGTGGGTTCGATTCCCATTCGGGGGAATGATTATATACAAATTATTTACATTTTTACGCTCTGGTACCACAATGCGCGGCTCTGAACCCTGTCACTTAACACGTAATGTTTCGATTTCGGGCACAATGCAGCAAATAGTGACTTAGCGCTAGGTTTTCCCTACAGATCCGCAAAGGAATGCGGGACAAAGCGCGAACCTGCGTTGTTTTGGACACATCTAACACAGTAATGGCACGTGGTGTTGCGACTGACGACATTGCAATTTACGTAGACATGCCCGTCATGTTAGTATTACAGCTAAACTGAAATGGAAATGGGTTTTTATGTTCGCCAATTATGCGAAAACTATAGAACGCATCGATATGGGACTATGACCATTCGACGCGGAATGATTTGAAGATGGTTATAGGCTACCTTCTTTTTAAATATCGTAGATCCTTTGTCCTTTTATTACCAAAATAAAATAAGTACGCGTTTACTATGCCATTATTGAGTTATTTGTTTTGTAGCGATTGCTATAGTAACGGTTGCTAGTAACTCATTTATATAACCAAAATTTGATTAAATAAACATCAAGCGAGGAATGTTCAGGAAGAAAATAAATATGACGAAGCATTATTGATGATGTTTGGAAAATTTAAATGCACTTGCTCACAAAGAATTGTACTTTCTTTAGAATCTCATGTTTTCCTAATCTCTAAGATTTGTGGCTACCACTGGGGAACATATTTTGCTTTGCGTGCTTTCAAGCTTCGAAGGCTATACTACAAATGGATGCTGAATTTTACTACTACACACTGATCATGATAGAGAACATATCTTTACTGATGGCACATAAAATATTTTCATTTGCCCTTGATAGAATGAAGAATCCAAGTGATGCAAAATTCGAACCATCTCAAAGCACCAGCTTCCATCGTGTCCTAAAATACCGCAATGGCGAAGATTTTGCAGGTGTTTTACCTGATCGATGATTATTTAGGATGTATATACGATGGCCCACAAGAGGTCACTAGAGAAATTTTGAAAAATATTCGTAACAATCATTTTAGTAGAGCAATGATTCAATCGTCAGGTATGTTTCTTAGATTCTTCCAATTAATCCATGTTAAATTATCGATTCTTGCAGATAAGTTAATGTATCTCTAAAATCATTTACTCTGCAGCAGCACCTAAAGGTGCTTCAATTGACAATTATATACGAGAGTTTTTGAAACAGGATTGGACTACAACTGTCTTTTTAAATCAGTTGTTAGACATTGGAAATACTAAAGTTGCTACTGACACCTCGACCGGATTCACTTCATTATCAACAGAACATAGCATATAGTAGTAACTAACACTACAGCTTATATTCTGCGTGTTTTTTTTATAATGCAGTAGTTAAATAAAAAAAATAAATGTATACAATATGTACTCGTATAAACATATATTTTTCTACTTTTATTTTATAATTTGTGGTATTTTCTTCGGGCTTTAGTTTTTTTTGTTTATTGAACTCTGAAATACGATGGGCTCGGCATCTGCACGGTCTATCCATAGACTGATAAGGAGTTCTTTTGTCTAAATAAATAATTCTAAGGTGAAGGTTATGCTGTAATGATAAGATACAGTTTTGTAATTTATTCGCACAACTTAACTGTTATATTTAACTTAATATTTTTATTAATACGGCCAAACTTTAATGATGCAAATAAATACGATGTCTGTCGTGTCGCCTGTCGTGGCCCAGAGGCACAAGTGTGCGACTGTAAAGCGACAGGTTGTGGGTTCGATTTCCACTTTAGGAAATGAAGTATTTTAACTTTTTGGGTTTGGTAACAGTTGAGTTCCGCCACTCAACACGCAATGCCTCAATCTGGCAGAAAGTGGGGAACGGATTTGTTGAAAGAGAACGGAGTGTCTTAATACTAGGTTCTCAGGTACCCTCTGCCTACCCTGCTATATGCGGGATACAGCGTGAAGTTAAAAAAAAATAGTACGATGCCGATTGTGGCTGCAATTTAATTTGTCCTGCAATTGTGTGTCGGAAGCCCAATCTTGTTACATTTTTATTAGCGCTCTATTACTACTATAACACTTTAAAATGCACACTTTTACCGGAATTAACATTTAATTTACTTACGTAAAAAAAATTAATACTATAATCACTTGTACTAAATATGTACTAGATAGTAATATAAAATCATAATGTTCATATATTTATAATAAAAGTTCACTAGTAAAGCAAGAAAGCTGAATTCAAATGACAATGTAACATTAAGGAAGTTATGCGGGCTGTAACATAATGACAGGATATGCTTTGACTAAAGCACTTAATATTACTCAGCATCCAACAGTCAACGACGGATGCTGTATTGGTACCGGCATTTTTACACTCTCCTCTTTTTCATGGTAAGGTTATATCTCGAAAAAAAGTGTTTTTTTAAGTTCAGTTTTATCTTCATACCGAATTTCATCAAAATCGGTTCAGTCTTAGGCGTGAAAGCGTAACAGACAGACAGACAGACAGTTACTTCCGCATTTATAATATTAGTAAGGATTGATACCATAATCTACACTATGATAATACAGTAAAAAAGTGTTTCTGCACAATTAATATATTTACGATAAAATAATTTAGGACGATGAAAAAATAGTAATAGAACATAGAATTTACGATTTTTAAATTTTTTGTCTGTTTATTTGTCTGTTTGTACGCGCAAATCGTTGAAACTATTGAACAGACTTGAATGAAACTTTTTGTATAATTAATAGGCCTGGGCAGGCCATATGTAATTGATTTTGAAAACCGGGTCATCCAAACTGTACGTAATCTAGTGAAGCCACCTTAACAACTATTTGTTCAGCGTAATGCTTATTTTTTGTTGACATATGAAAACTAAAGATCTGAAACAAATTAGGATTAATCATGATAGTCCAGCTAAACTAGGAATGATAAAAAAAAACATCGCCTTGGAAGAAAATCTTTGACGTGATGAACAATTTCCATTGACATATAACTATTAAAGATTTGAAATATCTGATGAAGAAACGTAATAGTTCAGCTAAATGAAATATAAGGAAATGAAAAGGAAATGACATATAAGAAACTGATGTTAGTAAAATTTGTTTTGACTGCGGAGCATTTTCATGAAGATCTGATAAATATCCATAGTAGTCAAGATAAACTATAAGAACTGAGTAAATGGCGTAACGGCAGTTTTCGATGACAAATTAAAATGAATAAAAATCAGGGCAAGTTGGCGCAGTGACACACCGTCTGACTGTAAATATGACGGTCGTGGTTTCTATCTCCACTAGGTGGAATGATTATTTTTAAATTATTTTCATTTTCCCGCTCACGTAAGACAAAGTGCAGCTTAAGTTCTGCCTTTCAACTCTAAGTTCAAATCCAAAGTGCAAAACAAAAAAAAATCCAACCCAATTCCTAAAGTCACCGGGAGGAAAGGCAAAAACGGCAAAGTTCACTACTAGTATGTTATAACGTTGAAATACGTACTATAGAGTAACAAATAATACTCAAATTTATTTTAGTGTAAGTTGAATTTAAAATGTGAACGTGAAAACTGTTATATTCAATAGATATTAAGTAAAATATTACAACATAACAACATATTAATAAATGACTGAGTGCTTTTTTAGTATCAGCTGTAATTAAGCATATGAGCCGACCCAATCAACAGCAGTAGTGACATGCGGGCGGATATTTTTAAATGAAAGACACATTTAAATTCACATAGGCCATTGCTTTATTTCTGGGCAATTGTTAATAAAGGACTTTTTAACAAGCAAAGAGAATAAGCTTGTACATAAAACACTATATTACCGTTACAGGGAGTGAAGTTTTTGCTTTGTTTATCAATAATGGCGTCGATCCAATCGAAGTATCTCAATAGATTCGAACTCAGCGTTTACTGATAATCACTTTTGAAGTTGTCTGCGGGATGCAATTTATTTGTCGGAACAAGTAAACTGATTCCAGAATACCCCACGATTTATCTCGGCAGTAAGGGCTGCAATATTCACTAAAGTTCATTCAACTTAAACAATGATAAATTTTGGTTTTGGTTTTGGTTTTACATATGGACAATCATACTTTTGAAATATTATACAAACGAATTTTATGGTTATTCGTGTTTCCGTCATATGCATATGATAAATCATTATATTTATAGAAAAAATTGTGCACGTAATTATATCTACATATGTAGACAAGTATTTCGCCAACATCATATGTTAAGTAATCCTTAACTTTCCGACCAACTAGCATTACGGGAATCACTTGAATGATCTTACAATTGCAGAACAGAATATTTTATTTTTCTGTAATTTTGTGTACTCTTTTATTTGACAAAGCACTACTAAAGATACTTCTCCGTTGTACAGTATATAATATATATATACAGTACAATCGAGCAAAGCTAGTTTTATGTATTTACCCCAGATGTAAGGGAGCTATGCGGTACTAATATATCGGAGTTCGTTCGTCTCAATACAAAAATCGACTTTCATCGATAATTGGATCTGCACTTTGAAAGGTCGTCTCTACTCTTGTCTAGCGTCCCTGGCGAAGAAACGGTAAACGACGTTAAATGTTATTCCTAATGGACAAAGTATGAGGAAACAAGAAAAAAATATGATGCAAACAATAATAACGAAAGAGTCTTTCGTATAAAGTCATAAAGCACAATGTTAACGCACATTGTTGATAATCAGATCTATAGAGTATTATTTTTTATTACACACGTGGATATGCATACACTATAGCTTGATTAATATTAGCTATAGGTCTCTAACATCATTTCTAAATATATTACAGAAACACACAACCGCGCTTTTCATTGCGGAGACATGAAAGTATAAAAGATATATTAAAATGAAAATATTTGTATCGTATCTTCCTATGGCCAGTTTACAAATGCTATTTTTAATATCTCTATGCAGTTAGAGACGTAATTTTGTTTTTCCTTTTTTCCTTTTACGAATATTTATTTTTGTTATTTTTTTTTAGATATTCGAGACCTTTTTAATATACATTTCCTAATAAACTACTACACTACAAAATTTTAATTAACATTTATTTTTACGATGAGAGTCGCTGTTGACAATTACTATGGTTAAGTTTGACACCGCAGTTTTTGTACGTAATATCTTTCTGAGTGAGATTTAAATCTATAAGCGTAATATTGAGATAAATGTCGCGTCTGAGCCAAGACGGTATATAAATTATTATGAATAATTGTTAAATGTTACGTTCCAATTAGCATATAAGTACAATTGCAAGCAATAGTTTGTTTAAATTGCTTAAAATTTAATTTATCTTTTCACTTATTATTTCAGCAACAATATATAAAGGACAATATTTATTGGTATTTACATATACTAGTGTCCCCATTGACGCGTTAACAACGCGTTGTCTTTAGTAATGTATATGTTGCTTTGTATAAACATGAATGTCAAACCATGGTAGTGTGTGTAACATTTATTTTATTAATTTAATATACTGCATTATTTAAAATAATATATTAACATTCTGCATATAAGTGTCATATAAGTGTGCCAAACTTCATGCTCCTCCGTCCGCGTAATTTTCGTAAAAAGAGGTACAAAGTTTCTGCTTCACGTATTTATATAGGGGAAGAGGAAGTATCCCCGGACACTGAAATGAAACGCAAATAAAAACAACTATATGATATTTCTGTGTTATTTTATATTTAATATTAAATTAGGAATTTCTTTATTTATATTAATCAAAACTTGAACTATTATATCACTTTTTTTCAAGGAAGTATACTGATATAATTAGGTTTAGTTTTTGCCGTCAAAAAAATGGCGGGTAGCCCCGGACACTTTATTCAATAATGGACTAACCGCCTTTTTGCCTTACAAACATCACAGTAAATAAATATTTGATGAACACAGTCTTCATAGGTACAGTAACAGCTCTTGAATAGCAGACACGTATAAAAAAATACTTATTGTACTTAATAACTACCAATGAAATTTGATAAGAACGATGATTTTTTTTAGGCGAAAATAAAGCAATCTCTAACAACTTATTTACTCAGCGTCCACACCGCGATCAAACTATAGTTGTTTCTACTCTAAAGAAGGTATTCTTACAATAAATCTTTGTCTAAGCATTGTGTTTAGTTTCTTATAAATTGAAGTGTCCGGGGCTACCCGCCGTCCGGGGCTACCCGCCGTTCCCCTATAGATAATTACATAAAGTGATGATTTTAATATTATTTGTACTTTGCACTAGTATAACTTACGTTTATTAATTAGTAAAACTTTGTTGAAATATACTCTAATTAGTTGAGTTCAATTAAATAACATTTCGCGTAATGTCTGCATTATTTAAAAAAGATATTCATTAGCAAAGGATTTAAAGAAGTTGGCTGGCAGCGGATGGATGTGAGTAGCCCAGTACTGGAATGGGTGACGGATAGAGGCCAATAAAAATCCATATCTACGATATAATTGATATCAGTATATCAATAGTTACAAGAATTCTAAAAAGGTACATACATATTTAATAATTCATTTTTAAATATGTATGTACCTTTTTAGATGCAATTGTTTTATAAAAAACCACAGATAACATTTTCTTAAGGGGAAATATTTTAGTTTGAAGTAAACGTAAAAAGTACACATATGGATGAAATTTTATTTTCATTTTTAGATTTTGAACACTGTTATTTTAAAAAAATCCGTATAACGGAAAGTGATATGCTATGAATTATTTGTATTTTAACGCACCATTTATATACTACCATTACCATTTTTATACTTTGGTAAGTCAAACGTATAAAAGTAAACTAAATTATACTTTAAATGAAAATATTGAAACATAGATCTTTATATGTTGATCCCATGGCTCTATAGAATTTTGAGATTGAGATTTTTAATATTAAAATTTAAATATTAAAACTTAAAGAAAACTATACATATAGACAGAACTATGCATATAGAAAACTATATATAGATACAGATCTTAGTCCTTAAACTATATCTCCATGTAATCAATCAAGTATGCTGAATGATTCTAGAGGAAGCTTGAATAGATAGCATAAGACAACAAAGCATTGTTGTATCGCAGTAGCATTCTTAGAGCATTAAAGTTGCAATGCCTTATTTGTTCCATAATAATTAAATTTATTTCCTTACTAAAATATATTTTTTATGAAAACTCTATATTGAGATGTACTTCTAACTACGCTTACGATAAACAACAAAATAAACGTGTGTATGTAATATTTAGTAAATTGCCATATTTCTTTCATAATAATAATAACGCTCAAAGTTCTAGAATCATCCTTTCTAATCGCATGAATCAATCTTTTTTCGAGATTATATACTAGTAATTGATAAAGTGCTCTTGCACTTTATCAATTACTAGTATACTATAACTTCTTAGTTATATACCTGTATTTAACTTATAGTTCTTTTTTAATTTCACTAATATTAAATACCGTTGTAATTATATGTACTTCAAAAAATATCTTTATCAACTGTGTCATCCAAATTGTTTAGACTAGAACTTGAAATTTTCTCTTAATGTTTATTTTTTATATCGGACTTCCCGAAATTTAATCTACAACAAGCTTTAATTGATTACTTTGATAACGTGAGAGGTGTGCATTTGTAGGTATAGAGCTCAGAATGGTAAAAAGAGTGAAAATTAAGTCTATATAATTAGTCAATTCGAACGGTAAAAAGAGGGTCGAGGCGGTAGGATTGCAAGATTTTCTTATATTATTTAAAAAAAAAACAACTTTTTATTCTATTATATCATACATGTACCTACTGTCATGAAGCAGACCATGAGAGCCATGGACTAAACATTCGTGACGTTAAAGATCGTGCAAAGTGGAGAAGACTTTGAATAGGAAAGCAGAATCTGTCCAGCCGGTATAAATGCCAAGAAAGAAAAGAATACTCCTACCACTTATACTTAGGTTACTTATATTTAGGTAAATATAACATATATTGTAATAATATATCTATTAACCGCAATAGTATTATATAGCTTAATGAGTACTTTTTTATAAAGTATTTTTACTAACTAATTCCGAACACTATAATTTAAGGTCACTTAAAAAAAATTAAAGTAACACGTTTCATGTGGAACAAGACTAACTTAGAGCTTTTATTATTATTTATATGCATACAAATTTGCTCTACCAAACTAGTATCATATAATATTAATAATAACTTGTTTGTTTAATATGTTAAACAAACGCCAGTAATCATCCGCGATGACTGTGAGTCTAAATTGAGTCATCTACGAAATTATGAATGACTTCAGATAAAATTTATGGCTATATAATATTATATTTATACTAGAGAGTAGGACATATTTAAAATCAGCTTGTGATGAAATTAATATATTTCCTTTAAGTATTATTATTCATATTATTTTCACTGAAAGTTGTAGGTTCAAATCGAAGCTGTGAATTATTGATTTCTGGAAAACGATTGCTTAATCGAACAATAAATGAATAGGAAATAGCTATGTTATATACCATTACAAACGGAAGTGTATTTACCTCTAGTTATATTATAAATTTAGATCACGTTTTCCACAACTTGCTAGTGTAATTAAGGAAACTTTGCACTCTGCATGTTCAACAGTTAAAAGCCAATTTCATATCGGGCTCAATATTTAATATAGTTCACAAACTCTCCAGACAATATGTTTATCGGGTGCATTTTAAAATTTATTTTTGTAGAGTTTTGCAACAAATTTCACAACCGTGTGTAGGAAGTACACGTAAATTGATTCTTCAAATAGTTTAAAAATGAATCTCTATTATTTATTACACTTTAATCAATTTGCACTCCACACTGCAAATCCGTTCGTACGATGGGCATGGTATTGCACGATAGGAGCGATCGTGGCGGGCGCGCTACTGTGAATGACTGCTACCCGCCTCGGCCGCCGCCGGCACTAACATGGGGCATAGGTTTCCTATCACAATACATAATGTCTATTTGTTTTTAGCGATATTATATCTGCGTATTGCATTAATTTCGCAATTCCTATTGGTAAATAGTTACTAACAATAACAATATCAACAACATTTTTACAAGCAAAATGTTATTGATATTATACTTTAAAGATTTGTGATGAAATGACAGGTATGTCACACAGAAGTGATCTTTAAGCAGATATTTGTAACTTTCCATAATTTTATAAAATAAATTATATCTTGAATACGTAATATAGGTTATTCAATTTTTGGTGAGTCGATGATTCGTTCTCGCTGAACTGATTCACGCATATTGTTTGTACAAGCGTATACAAGCGTGTTTATCGCCAGCTCGCAAATATGATAATCGGGTTAACTCTGCCCGATGCGGATGTATGGGAAATTCATTTGATATGATATACATATGAGCGTATAAGTTATACGTTATGCACCATTACAAATAACGAACATTAATTTTCTTACATATATATTATAACATAATAAGAAGTCAAAAAGTAAGCAAATTATTATATTAAGAATTGTGAATTCGCAGATATAAGACTTGCTTTTAATAAAACTTATGTAGTGTTAATCATTACAGCGTCCGTTAATTGAAATTATTTTAGTAAACTTGGTTTCACACTTTATCTCGTTTCTTTCGCCAACTCCCGCCTGCAACAATCTAGAAATAAAAATTATAATATCCAGTTTATGTGTGATTATTTTGTATTATAAGGAGTCACGCAATTGACTTCAAATTAATTCTATCAATGATCGTGCGCTAACATTACAAGTTGAATTATAATACAAAAAATATTACCCGTCACGACTGCGAAAAGTATTTTTTTATAACAGAAAGACCTATGTTGCTATTGTAAGATATGTACGGATATTTTTATAAATCAAAAAGTTTATTGGTTATTAGTATTATAGAATGATTTTGTCATCAAAGTTTAATTAAGCGTTATGTATATACTTATATATAAAAATAATTTAATATAATATTTTAATTGCAGTATTGCCTGGTATAAACCTAATAATCGCAATGGTATATCTCAGTTAACGTTAACCTTAGTCAATATAGTATAGGTCGAAGGAAGGCTGCCGGCTTAAACAATAGGCCCTGATGAAAGCAATCAGCTAGCATTCTGTGAAACCGTATACCTGGTAAGCGAACTTCGTCGCCTAGCAACAAACATTATAGTGTTCATGTGTTGTACATATGTATGCATTTATAGTGTATAGTAAGTGTTAACAAATTCTGGCAAAATTTGTAGTATTGAAATGATTTATAATACGAGTTTCTTTTTGTCAATTTCGATAAAATTATACCTATTAAGTAATTATCACCAATTGAATTGTAAGTTAAGTTACTATATTCATGGGTTAAAAATTACATACTACAGAAAATATGATGACAGGAAAGTTTGAAAATTAGGACAATTTTTGTTAAAGGCTACGTGCTTGGTAACTATGTGCCTGTATGTTTCCTGCTATATTTATTTTAAATTATATTACAACATAACACAACATCGTGTGCGGTTATTATATATGATTTAAGTAATTTAAGTGGTACTTGTAATATTGAGGTAAAATAAATAGTCGTATCTCGCACGATTACGAGCTCAAAACTTCCGTTCATACTGCAGGCGAAACGAAAATAACTTCGGACGTTTCTTAGGTATTACTAAAAATATAATGCTTTTGAAAAATATTATTTAGCATTCTAATATAACTAACAATTTGAAATTTTTGATAAACATCAATAAATTACAAAAGCAACATTTTCTTTTCTAGAACATTTCTATTTTAGATTTTAAAAATAAATAAATCAATATGTCATGTATTGAAATTCCTTTCCTTAGGTAATTAACTTATGATCTTAAAGTGCATGGCGGATTTTTTAAAAATAAATACAATTTCAAATCTTTATTACAATGAAACATTAAAAACATAATATGATAATTTAGATTTCTTTTTTAGCTTCACGCACATATATGCCGCACATAACAGGGTAGGCAGAGGGAAGGTGAGAACCAAGTGTTATGACGCTCTGTTCTCCTATGATTTTCGTTCCCCACTTTCCACCGAATTGAGGTATTGCGTGTTGATTTGTGGAATTTTTATAAATATTTAATATTTTCATTTCCCGAAGTGGAAATACAACCCACAATCTGTCTCGTGTACTTGTACCTCTGCACCACGACTGGTTTGTGAGGTCTTAGACACTTTAGATCAGATATCGTTGACATATAAAAATCTAAGGTCTGAATGATTTGATAGGTTTTTAGGTTCTAGGCAAACTATAACAATGAAGAAATAGCGCCTTGGCAAAACTTATTCTGCGTGATGGATTTTCCTATTTTATAATGTATGAATAAATATAATATATACAAACATATAATGTATACATACTAGCTGATGTCCGCAAATTCGCTGCAAATATATTCAATGTACAGACACGCTTTTTACTGTTTTATTATAGCATAAGAATAAGAATTGCTCAATTGAAGTGACAGTGGGCGGGACAAATAGCCAGGAGAATCGATGGCCGGGCGACTCTCGTTAAGCAGGCCCTCAAGTGGTCCGACGATCTGGTCAAAGTTGCCGGAAGCTGCTGCATGCGGGAAGCGCAGGACCGATCGCTGCGGGAATCCTTGGGACAGGCGTAGGTCTAGCAGTCGGCGGCTGGATGATGGATGTGAAGTGGATGGCTGGTTGATAACTGTACGTATTTCAAAAAACGAATAGGCAAGCTGAATAGCTGTGAAAACGCGAATGGTCAAAGTTCCATAACGATACGTTTAGTGTTCCTCCATTATTCACTTAATTACAATCAAAGTGAAATTTAAAACAATATAAGGAAATAAAATAGTGTTTCATAATTTTACTTACTTATCACCAACTCGATGCCGTAGGCCCAAAATTGTCAAAAGAACATTGGATTTTTGATATATTGCTCTATTTGTTAGTGTCTATATAACACACAGGCTCCATTACTGTTGAATATTACATTTGTATTTGCGTCTAATGAGTTCTACAAAACTTTCACTTTCGTGTAAGCTATTATTTCAGATTGATACGTCATTGAGATTGTAACGCGCTTTATATATAGAAGGTAATAAGATTTCGAAAAATAAAACTACTACAACTGTAGACAGTTGTGATAATACTAGAGTATTAGATAGTAGTGAGAATTTATACAGTACGTGGCCATAACAAAATTTGTTCAGCGTAATCGGCATTTTGAACGATATATTATACAATACAATTGAAAATCTGGATAACTTGATTTATCAATCATAATTCTTTAGAACCATAGTAGCTCAGCTAAGCTATGAGAATAAGTAATTGGTACATTGGTAAAAGTTCATTATGGTGGGCCACCATAGCAAAGTTGGATAGTGTCTGACTGTAAAAATTAAATAGTTGTAGCTTTCATTGTGATACAGGGGAATGACCACTTTTAAATTGTTGTTGTTTCCCCTCATTGTCAAGAGATTTCGCCGTTGAGTTCAACTATCCAAAACGGAATATCTCGAATTCCAATAGATAAGGAGAGTGTTTTGGTTCAAGTTTCAACATTAACGTTGGATAAATCGAAGTAATATAGTAAGGTTTATAGGTAATATGGTAAGGGTGCCTCAAAAATTGCCAGTTAAGTTTTTCCCTTGTTTTTTAAGGGTTATCAAGTTTTAAAAATTTGCCGTCCTAGGCTATAGCTTACTCATCCAGCTGGCAAATCCGCTACTGTTCCACGACTACAATGAAGAAAACCACATAGAAGAGAATATTATTGTATTTACATATTCTATTAAATAAAATAACATAGACAGAAAATGTAAATGTAAAGTTTGTATAAAAATAAAAAGAAATTGTGAACAAATCTTTCGGTGTCGTAAACAAAGAAGACTTCATGTTTATATAAATTGTAAGTGCAAAGAACAATTAATCTAATCTGTGTTAGAACTAATGCGTGTATGACGAAAGCGAAACGAGTGAAAGTGGTGGATCAGGTAGATCCTAGTATTATATCTATGGTTGTTCTTAATATAGGCCGACTAAGCCAACAGTTAAAGGTTAATAATAAAAGGCGTCCACCTTTAGCTCTTTATTGAGGTTGAAATTAAAATGATAAAAAGGATACCTGTATAGTAGAATACAAAGTTTGGTATATCATGGATTGGTCCAAGTGACATAATTTATTAATGTTAATATATTTTTTTAATTTTGTAATTCATCTAAAGTTAAAAAGGTATTTTATTTCATTTCAGGTGTGCGGTCGTTGGCCTTCTTTTATTCACACATATATTGTAAGTTGTAAGTAGTAACTTTATATGACCAATGACAATAGTTTTTTTAGAAATCAAATTAAGGGAAAATAGTACTTGTCAATAATAGATAATGGAATTGATAAATATTCGAAAACGTAAATAATAAGAACTTATACATTATATATGTTCTTATTTTAATTTAAGCAAATATTATTCTGAAATGTCACAGCTGTAATAAATGTTAAATACTGCAAGGGGAAGCTAAATGAGCTTTTAGTGCATACATTCCATTGATTATGTACATCAAAGAGAAATTTTAATATCACGAATTCAAAGCTTCTGACAAAATTATTAAGCTTTGGTGCATTTTAATTTGTATTTGATTAAAAGGAAACCAACATTTTCAAAGCTTCAATTAGTATAATAAAAAATTGAAATCCGAAAATTGAAATACGGACGTATGTAAAAAATATTGTTAATGAATTTTGTAATATGGCTCCGCGTGTTGTACATGTACAAATATTACTATCAATCTACAAATAGTTAATCTCTTGGCTGTGTTCATCATTTTTTGGAATAAATAATATAACGATAGTGTGATTCGATGCCTATATAGAGATTTTGAATAAAGAAGTAAGTTAAAAACAGACAAAGATTTGCAACCTTCTATATTACATAGTTATGTAGAATTTAATAATAAAATTTATATAGATTTTAATAATAAAATTTATATACAAAATATATGTTACATTGTATGCGTAAGTATATTTTAATTTTCAAAATAGTTGCTAAACTGTGGTGCTAATTTCAAAATCTTAATGTTCTTATTATAAGTTTTTAAAATAGTTGATGCCCGCCAAGTCCTTATGACCTTTGCCATTGAAATACGAACTCGAAAATGATTCTGCCTTTACCACAGGCAGGCATTCCCAGCTTATGTTATAAAAGATAAGAAGATGTTAATCACATTGAGCAACACTGCCAAGATGCATTTTTTCATATATGTTATAGTGTGCTGATCTTTTATATTCGTCAGACGTACCAGACGATCGTAATTTTTCTAGTTTCACGCATTTTCCTGAATTGCAGGTAGGTAATGCTCAAAGCTCTCAGCCTAGTGTGTCGACAGTTAGTATTCTGCCTTTCACCTGGATTCGAGACATTTTTTCTTGAGTGACAGAATTGAGAAAATGGGGTGAACCGAAGTGAGGAAACTATAATAATTTAAAAATAATAATCCCAAGGAGTGCGGACCGAACCAGCAAGTCTTACAGTCAGACGCTATCTCATTGCACCACGATGTCCCCGATTTTCAATGATTTTATTTTATCATCGAAATCTGCCTACTATACTGAACAACTTTTTTCAATGTGCCATTTACTTGTATTTTTGAATTTATTTTCTTAAATTTTCCAAATCTTCAATTGTTATTTGGCAATGGAATGTGCTTATCTACTAAATCATTTTTGCTAAGGCAGCATTTCTTTTTCATACTTTAGCTATACTATCACTGTTCTTCATTAGAAGTTTCAGATCTTAATTTTTAAATGCCTGTAAGGAATACCCATCACCCTGAACCATTCTTGATAAGGCTAAGTTCTGCCCAGGGACCAGGTTCTCAACAGCTATACATCAAAAAAGTTTCATTGGATCCGTTCAGTAGTTTTAAAAATGTGCACGTGCAAACAGATAATCTTAAAATAATAAGCTCTGCCCAGGCTTAGAAGCTATACAAGAAAGAAAATCATTCAAATCCTGTGGTTTCGAAGATGTGTACCAAGAAATATTCTGTTTTTATTGTTTTATTATATGTAGACTAAATTATTTTTCGTAAATATATTCAATGTACAGACATACTTTTTTTACTGTTTTATTATTGTATAAATATTACCACGTCACATGTACGCAAGTCAGGCTTTACGAAACGGCCTTTGCACGTGACATCGCATACTTTACCGTCAGCAAAGACTCCGCCGTAATGCGTGTGCAAAATAAAATATATAATTACGTCTTGGTAGATTTCACATAAGCAGCTAATATTTGGTCATCGTTGTACAGTGAGAAAGAATTTGTTCGTAAACGGGATGGTTATGGATTCGACTACTACAAGGAGGAACGTTTTAATAAGTTTCATTTTCCCAAATTTGGTAAAAAAATCCACGGAACCCTGCGGTCAGTCTACAAATTGCCTTCATTCAACACTCAATGTCGCGAATTCAGGCGAAAAGTGGAGAAAGGGGACTTTGTATTTTCTCAGCCTGATCTTTAACGTATTCATAACTTTAATCATTCTTTTTCGATTAAAAATACATATTTTTTTAGTTTTATTTTTAACCTTAAACCTTACCAACCTTAATAAAATCTAATGAAGTCGCAGGCCTATGAACTATGATATAGTGTATATAGAATATATTAGGCGTGTTGTCTTATTAAGACAAACACAAATTCGAAACAATCACAGGAAGTCTTTATCGAACACGATTGATGAAATTGAAAGGATCTGAACGAAAGACACCCTTAATACGTCTTCAGACATGGTAATACTCGTCGGCATGTAACGGTTCCGGTGAAAACTAGTTAAAACGGTTGAATGGGAAGTGTTACCCAACCTGTCTTATTCACCAGACATTTCGCCATCCGATTGTCATCTATTCCGGTAAATGGCACAAGATCCGGCAGAACAGCGGCTCAAATATTATAACGAAACCAGAAATAGGGTTTTTTCTTAGAAAACCTCAAAACAAAGATTTTTCCAGACGCAGGTTTTAAACGTTGCCTAAAAGATGAGAAGAAGTGGTTGCTGATAATAGGCAGTACTTTTATTAAATTTAAACTATCGTTCTTTATCATTATCCTTACTAATAATATTATAAATGTGAAAGTAAGTTTGTTTGTTACGCTTTCATGTCAAAACCACTGAACCGACTGATTCATTAAACTTTGTACACATATTCTTTGTGGTATGGAAAAGGATCTATATCCTTTTCCATACCACATACATTTTATTTCTATTTATTTTTTGATTTTTTTTAAGACAAACATTTTATTATTACTTGATATCGCTAAGCGATATCTAGACGCAGTACAAAAATTTAACAACAGTAAAATACGTCATTAATTTCTTCTACGTTCAAGTGGCAATGGTACTGTCATTTACTGTTTTTCGTAAATTAGTGAGGTAGTTTACCATTTAGAGCGCTACAGCTTTTTTAATTTACAAAGCTAAGTGATGAATGTTAACGTAAATAAAGTTTATGAAAAGTTAGTCAACCTTCAAAAGCATTAAATAATAAGTTGTGAGTTATATGCCGCAGGGAATCAACCGTCTGGCCGGTCATGCAACGATCGCGTTATTACGTCAAATGTCAACTGTGATTTCCCCGTACACATTATGCTGGTGTTGCTAGTAGGGGTTATAAAATATCTATGACATAATATACTTTATTTCTTTCTAAGCGTTGGAGAAAACTGTATAAATAATCATATTTTTTCAATACTCTTTAATTCTATGAAATATTTATTGTGCCTTCGAAATATCATACTTGTGGAATTCATTTAAAAATATTCCTTATGTTATATATCTTTTTTTTAAATATATTACATATACAAGTGCAATTGAAAACTATAAATACTTAATCCATTTGTATTAATATATATGTAAAAAAAAAGTACATGGAAATTTACTCTGGATAAAAATCTGTATACTCGTTATATAGATGAAATGTTTCAATCGTGAAAGATTTTTGCAAAAATTGAAATCTGAACGTGCATATAACTAAATGACTGCAACCGAACTTTCGAAATCTACCTAGCTTAGTCAGGCTGAGGAGTTTATTTTGTAGTCAGACCAACATCAAAATTATGCAGATAATTACTTTGAAGGTCAGTTCCTACTTTCTCTGTGTTTGCAAATTATTTATACTCACTGTAAATTCTAGTGAGAGCTAGAATAAGAGTTGCCTAATTTTTTCTTTTGGTACCTGTGGCCCGCTACCAATAAATATAAGTTTACATCCGAGAAAAAAAAAATGCTGTTGTCCCAATGCTAACAAACAAAATGAATTGGAATTGCATCCCTGATGATATATTCCTTTGCTTATAATATAACTATTAAGAAGTAAGTAAGTGTTACATTAAATTAGTTTGATGGAAACTAAAAAATATAACATAGTTATCTACCGTTAAGACGTTATAGAGTAACCGACATTTAAGCGATAATATAAAACAATAGGTGAGCTTTTAATTAGAGCGAATTTCGACTTTGAGCATTCAGATGCACTCAGATTCAAGGCGAAAATGCATCCAACAGGAACAAGAGAAATCACAGGTTTTGTTTAGCCACATGAATTCCCGTGGAAACATACTTTCTCTATATTTTTATTTTTTATAAATTTGAAAATTATTTAATACGATAAGAGTTGTTTCTATTGTTGCTATATAGCTGTGTTTTTATTGCTGTTATTGCTCCGTCAAGTTATTACCGCAAGTTATGGTAAATATGAATATGATTACAACGTGTCGCGTCGTATCATAATGTTTGTCAAAAGAATTCGGCTTTTGCTTTTTTCCAGACAGCAAAGTTCTAGTATACTTTCTCTCCCCCTCTCTCTCTATTTTATGTGAATTCGTCCTATAAAAGCGGATAACTTAAAAATTAATTGTCTCGATTTGAAATCCACAAATCATATTTATCCCGTGACGGTCTCAAAGGGCCTTCGATTTCGTATTCATATATGTTTTCATATAATTCATTAACATGTTATTATGCACATGATTGACAGTTTCATTTCGTCATACTTATATAATTTGACTATCGAATAATGAAACAGAAGAATATGAGATAAGGTGCAACGCTTATTTTTAAAAGTTTCAGAAATATGACGATTAAATGTAAGTAGGTTGGCGGTTATCGTTTATTATTTTTTAAAATACATAAAACTCTATAAATATATATTCAAAATTACTTAATATTGGCAAAATATGTTTTCATTTCCATAAAATTAAGAATTATTACGAAATCATTTCTCTAATAAAGTAAGAAAATTATTAAATAGTTTTGAGAATTCCGTTATTATGCGGCGTATAAAATTAAATATAGTATTATCGGTATATTTTATTTGTTCGGCTTGGTGGTGAATGTGCGGGCCGAGGGAGTGCGGGATGCGGGTGGCCGGCGTGGAGGAGGGAAGGAACGTGGTAAGGGGAGGGAGAATATTGATCGGTACGCCTGCACTACCTGACGATGCAGCTACAGAACCGAGTTCGAAATATTGGAGCTGCTGTACGTATGCCTGTCACAAAGCTAAACGAGAACACAAAGCTGGCACTATCGGTGTTACAGTTTTCTGATAAATTGCAAGTAACTTTAAGACACATCATATCTCTTTTTATTATATTTAATAATACATAAAATATTATACACATGGCATTAAATTAAATCTGTTAATACCATCTTTGTTTCATTTTTGATGTATACCTATATAAAAAGGCTAAGAAATTCAGTCACGTAATAACATAATTATAATTAAAAAGCCAAAACAATATGAAATACTAGTAAATTGAGCAAATTATTTTAATAGTTTATACGTGAAATAATCATCACTTTATAATAAAATGTAGTATTCATGTTGTAAGTTATACAAGTGATGCATAGTCTATCTATTCATGTTTGGTGTAATTGGCGTAAAGCTTAATTGCCGTATGACTTACGTCGCCTCTAGCGTATAAGCACCAACACATTTTGATTTTATTTTTATACTTAGAAAATAATATACCATTAATATTGATATAAGAATGTTCAAAAAGATGATTATTAAATTATTGTAAAAATACACAAAAATGACAAAAAACCAATACCTTGTTTTTTAAATAATTACATACTCATTAAATTTGTAAGCAATTTATAGATGGTCTTATAGGTTGTCTATTTAAACATATTTCGGAAATTATCCGCAAAGGTACCTTATCTAGTGTAAAATCATAGACATGGACCAACCAAACCTTCGCGTTGTGATCAGTGTGATGGGTTTTTTCGTTGATAATACATCCTGTGGACGCATAATTTAGGGGAACATGTAACTTTAAAATTATTCAACAACTTTATTTCTCAAAATAATGCGCGAAAAGTGCGTCTGCAAAAATCTTCGCGTTCATAATAGTAGCATGTTTAAACGCGGGTAAAATCGCGGGGCATAGCTAGGTAACATAATAAAAAATGTAAAACCGAATGCTTGTATATGTATCTTCGGAACTACTGCATTTATTTGGATGAAACTTTTTATGTTATGTAGCTCATAAACCTGGGTAGAATCATTGTTACCTCATTGTCAGCTCACCTACAAGATATAAAGAAATGGCATCTTAACAAAAGTTGATCAGCGTGATGGGCATTTCCCGTTGATGTAAAAAAATTAAAGATCTCGAGCATCTGAAGGACAACTGCAGTTAACTAGCTACACTATAAGAAATAACGAAATGTCACTTTTACAAGTTGTTTACTGTGATGGACATTTTCTGTTAACAGTAAATGTGACGGTTATGAATTGCGTTTCTCCTCGAAGGAATGATTGTTATATGCCATGGTAAAAGTCGTATGATTTTTGGGTTTAATTTTGGATGTAGACTGTTGATAATTATTGTGTGCATTAGTGTGGGAAGGAACTCAAGAAGAAGAACGGTGAAATCCACGTAAACGAAGTTGTGGGCAACAAATAGTTTATAAAATATTTTTATTCCATTCGCTCTACGTCAGGTACATACCTGATCTCCATTTTCTAGGCTATACAGGTGTGCTATTTTAGTCTCCGTTTTGTTTAACAAAGCGTTATCTAGAACACAATGGAGCTTCCTAACACAATAGAGTTGAGAGCGTAAGATGTTTTATTTGTAACAATTTTGATTTGAATTGTGTTGAACTACATATAATTATATATATAAATAACAAGTCGAATATGTGATTATCACTTTACCACGGACGGAAGGACGTTTTACTATTAATAAAAAAAAATAACAGATACTATTCAACAATTATTAAATTAAATGAATAGTCTAGAAACGGAAACATGTTATCGGAATTTTATGGCTGTAACCTGCTCACATAGCATTCATTACTCGCAGCTTGACATCTCCTGCTACAGGGAATTAATCATCATATATATAATAAGTATAAAGTTATTTAGGCTATGATATTGATTCCTCTTGTGTAATTTTGGGCATTAACTATTTTATGAAGAATTTTCATTTCCCATTAGCATTCCGCCAATCTATGTATACGAGTTTACCTGTAATATTTCTACATAATGCATGCAATCAGGGTTTCAGTAAATTGCAACCACAAATTTTAATTGGTTGTATCTGAATTTCCGCCAAAAGCAAATAGATTCAGTAATAGCGAAGGATAATTTATCCGAGTTAAAACGTTCATGGAATTAAAAGACAATAATAGCGTGTTTAATAAATAATTTAGGATTTATATTCAAATACTTTATTAAATATGCTAGGTGTATTATGATTCTACATCAAATGTTCAATTTTTCAATCCAATTATACCCTAAGTCGTGCGCGGGCCTAATAGTTAAACAAAAAAAATGTTTCATTCAAATCCATTCAATAGTTCCAAGACGTACAAACAGACATACAGACAAAACAAACACACAGACATACAGTCAAACTTTTAATCTCCTTCTGGTGATAAAAAACAGTAACGGAATGTTAATCTACGATTTTTATCTTTAATCTATATTTTTTTACTGTTTTATTATAGTATATATATATAGATTAAATAGATACAAGATTTACTACACAATCGCGTGCTTGTACTACAAGGTTGGGGGGGTGGAGGGTGGCCGAGACCTCATAGTGTTATTGAACTTAAACCCTCTTAATCACGTATCGAGTTCAGTAGATCAATGTTAATAGACAAAAATTAAAATGAAAGTTAGTCTATAACATTACTATATATATTGCGATAACTTCATATATAAGTAAAGCAAGGATAAGTATAACGGATTTAGATATACTGACAATTGAAATTGAAATAAGATTTTTTTTTAATTATTTTACGCAAATATTATTAAAATTAATGTTAAAGTACCTCAACCAATATTGTACTTGACAAGGAATTTATAATTTTGTCTACCATTTTTCTCCGCAAAGATTCACAATTATAATAATTTTACGATAAAAAGCTTTTAAAGCGAAACAGTTTTGAGGATGCTGCAACGAGAGTACTAAGAAGAATTCTTTTTATATTCATCTTAACTTGAACTTCATACAGAAATATTTATATACAATTACTAATTGGTATTATTTTTAGCGTTGACACCTACATAATATGTAAGTATAATGTCATATATAGACTTAATATTTATTTGGTTAATGGTGTTAATGGTGGTGCTTGACCTAAAGTTTTTTTACCAATAATTAATATGCAGTTAATTACCATTAATATGGAGGCCTAAAATAATTATTAATATTTCAATTTAAAATGTTCTTGTCTATACTTGCCTAGCCGTGAATCATTTCAAGAATAGAGTAGTGCGACATTGTATATGAAAATGATAATACATTTATAATCGCTCATAATGACAAAGCAGTGTAGGGGAAGCTAGTTCGATGAAGAGTCCTAAAATAGGCTGACACTGCTATGCACTTAGGCTGTCTGAGTCTAGTGATTTAATATGACGTGGAAGCTTTTAAACATAAAATCCCAGGAGTGAGGAGAATTTTTGTCGGAGGACTTGTGATCCTGTAATTGTTCAAGAAGGAGTTCATATAACAAGTTTTTCTATAGTTGACTGTAAATACTATAGAACAAAAGACACACAGAGAGAGAAAGAGAGAGAGAGAGAGAGAGAGAGAGAGAGAGAGAGAGAGAGATAGAGAACATGCTGAAATATAATTTTTAACAACTTACTGCTTTTAATATAGTTTTTTAGAAATTACTAACGTCATTTGGTATCTAAAAATCAGTGTTTAATATATTTTTAATATATTTTTATTACTAAAGTTATTATAAGTTAATAGTTTTTATGTGATAAAAGCAATGATTTAGCTCTACTCTTCAGTTATAGTAATTAATTAATAAATTTGAAAGAATATCCTCACTATTGTTTTCTTTATATTTAGAGTGGCGGTTGAATATTAATATAATACTCTAAAATATGCTGTAAAACAATGCTGGTGAAGCTTTCTTCGAAAATAATCGGAAGAAATATGTTTGATATTTAATATAAAAATAATAAGTATTAACTAGCAGGAGAATGGATACTTTAAGAAAAATATGTATTGTTCAATAACGTGATTGATTAGTAGGTTGAATAACAGATTTCATGTTTATTTGGTGCAAATTATCTGTGTTCCGGTCGCACAAGGTCTGGGTCGGGTCGTTGTACTGCCCCGCCAACTCCCGGTTATATTTAGACCGGAAACCGCGTTCTGGAAGCGTCCCCTTTTGCGAGCCCAATTTTTTGACGAAACAACGTCTTAAGCTTAAATATCAAACTCTTTATTAAAATTATTTTTATCAAACATGCGTGAAGGAGTTTTTTTAAGAATTCGTATTCGCTGGTAAATGTTTTTTATTAAAAATGATAATACTTTATTGGCTTATATACATATGTAATCTAAATGTTTAAAACATATTATAAGAGCTTAGTAAGATCGAACGCTAATACTTTCAGAACTTGTGTAGCGTGGCGTCTCTAACTTAGCGCTAGATGAAAAGTACGCACGAATGAACACATAATGTTGCTTTATGATGTAAATTTAAAAACTTTCAAAGGTAAAAAAAAATATCGATCGATATGTGACTCTCGTTGTAATAAAAGCTGAACATTTAAACTAAGTGCACTAGTCATCACAAAATGATAATTATAAATATGTTTGTCAATGTTAGAACTAAAAATTTGTACAAATATAAATGGAATATAATATCCCCACTACGCAAAAAATGTGTGTGGAATTCACACGCGGTTAAAGTAAATATTCAGAAAAGTAACGAACGATTGGAATTGGAATTGTAAAGTTTATTATTTTTATAACTTTTTACTAAAAAACTAAAAAAATATTTTATACTTTAATGTGAATTGTAATGTCACATATATTACTTATTAAAGACTGAATGATATGTTGTCTAATATTTTCTGTCTATTGATGCATAGTACAACGATTATAAAGAAGTTTCACTTAAAAAATGTTTCAGGACACAATTTGTCCAATAGAGGAAGATCGGGTAACCCCAGACGGCACTTAGCCCCGTCCGGGACCTCAATTTCTAAGACACTAAACTCATTGCTTAGGTCAACGTAGAAAACGAAGGTAGACTTATTATGAAAATACCTCCTCTGGAGTAAAAATAAATGCAGTTCGATTGCATTGCGAATGCTGAGTAAATTAGTCGTGAGAGAATGTTTGGACCGCCAAAAAAAAATTCGAATTGAAAAGACCCTTTCAAATTTCGCCGGTGGTTCTTAATTACAATAAGTAAGTGTTCATACTTGTATGCTATTCAGAGTTTTAATATTTTTTATATATTTAAAGATTGAAAATACTTTTACTACAAAAGCTTAAAAAATTTCCACGATAACGCTCGGATAGCTCCGGACATTATAATGTCAGATATCCCCGGACACTATTGTAAGTGTCGGATTTCACAATGTTATTAAACACACTGCAATTTAGTGTTATTTTGCTTATCTACTGAAGGTACTTTTGTAATGATAGTAACAACGTAGGTGAAGTCCCTATATTGTTACTATCGTTGTAGAAATACATAAGATATTATGCATTAATTCAAGGGGAGAACCAGTGAAAGAGTAAAATAAAAGGAAAATCAAATAATAGAAGCATTGATAAGTGAAGTTAGTATGGTTGAAGATCAAGTGGTAATACAACAACGTAAGGTAGCTAAAAAGGTGTTAAAAGCAAAGAAAAATACCCAGAGTCTTTCTCAGAGGCTAAACGCACTGTATGCGAAGAAAAATATGGGGAACTCTGGATTTAGAGCCAGGAATACCAAGACTGGGCCTGTGAAGGCTGTGTTCATATACGTGCATCGAATATTTATTATAACTGTGTTTGCAAGGCCCAAAAGCGGTTGGACCATCATTGAGTAATGTGTCCGGGGTCACGTGTCATTTCTTTACGGCAAACACCTACACTAAATCATTCTCAGTATATTTTCTTAAAATATATTATATGACAGTTCAGTGTTTGATAATATAAATAGAGCAACTTCTTACTTAATATTAAATATGAAATAAGACAGAAAAGTTCTTTATTTTCGTTTTTATTTGCCTTTTATTTGAGTAAGCTGGGGCTACCCGACTTTCCCCTATATTTTTTATTATTAACACATACTATTTTATTTTTTAACAACCTTCAACGTTTTTTAGTTAGCATCAATTATCAATTCATATCAAATAAATAATAAAATATATATTTTTGTACATTGAAGCTTAAAACATTTAAAAACCACCTTATGTATTTTTTACAATAAATAAAGTTGTTTAAATTTTACCTGTTTAAACAATAAGTTTGCATTTATTTAAGTTAATACTTTTAAATACTTTAGAAATACTTGTTAAGTTCATAGAAAATACAATCAGACAAAAATGAACTTCGAAATGTATACTTTCGAAATAAAATAAAAATTGGGATGTGATTTGCAGTATGGGAGAATAAACACTGCAGTGACGACCTGTATTCCATTTAGCTTTTATGATAAAGAATTTCAACAAAGTTCTGATTAAATGTTACCATATATACGATTATGCAAATATGAAGTTTATTAGTGTTATCATTTTAATTTTAAAGTAAAGAAATTAGATAGTATACATAATAAAATCAAATTAATTCTTATAATAATTACATCAGGTTATTGAAACGAAAATAATTAAAGATGCATATAAATCTTGACTAGTATTAATAAAATTATTTAGCAAATAAGGAACTTGAATAAACACAAAAGAATTACTTGATTGCCTGAGCTACATATGGACCGATAGAACGTTTATTGCATCGATCTGTCTACGTCTCGGTCGGATACTAACTAGTTTTTGTGAGAGTGTGGATAAAAATATAATATAAGCAGAAAACCTAAAATTATTTTAATTTTTATGAAGTCATTGATGAGACTCTAAATCATATCAGGAAGTGAACTCTTGTCTCTCTAACTGCCTTGCGAAAAATAGTCAATTTACGTTTTTTAAAGAAATACAACAATTATTTTGTTAAATGAACAATGAAAAATGAAACTCACTTTAGTTATACCATTCAGAAATCTAGTTACCTGAATATGTTTAATTATATTTCCTTTATTGATACAAAGTATCATATGATTATATTGTATCAATAGAGTTTCTGTTTCAACGAGCGGATATTAAATATTATTTTCGATGCAGAGGATGTTATCGTCTACTCGGTAATCTTACTATTGACACAATGAATCCGGTGTTATATCATAAGGGGCAATGCAATCAGTTGAGACAATGAAAATTGACATATTATTTTTACACTACATATATCTACCCACTTCTTGCCCCTCTTTTTTCTGTATCTACCTAATTGGTTATAATATAATATTTTAAATCGTCGTATAATATGCAAGAAGATTTATTTTTTAACGTCACGCATTTCATATTTATATATAAAGAGTTATTAATAAAAGCCATATGGACTATTTTGATATTTTCTTTTAGTTTGGCTATAAGCTGAAATACGATTACAAATCTTAATTTTTTTTTGTCTCTATATAAATAAAACTATTTCTCCCTTCTTAAAAAAGAATCAGGAACATAAGACATATTGTATATCGAAATAAGATTTTGTTCTCAAAATATTATACGAGTATAAATAACAGCTTTTGTCATGAGTATAGTGGTCGTACATCAAATAGTCGTCGGTTTCTTCCCAAAAAGGGTGAAGTACCGTTGAACGAATGTAGTAAAATGCAAAACGCATCGTTGTGTTAACAAGCAGAGAATGTGGCAGTGTGAATGTCTAAGGCAGAGCGCATACTTATTTAGCTAGTATGAGTTTACCATTATTGAAGATAGTATAAAGTACAAATTGAGTAAGGTTTAAATTTAACTTGTTGTTAAGTACTCTTGGTATAAAAAGGATTTTGTAAAGTGTAGCTAAATTACATGATTTAACAATTGTTATATTTCCGTTCCTGTTCCCTATTTTTCCTATACTCGGTATGCACGTGGACACTGGACAGCGTCTGGACTGGATAGCGTGCCCTTCGATTATATTTGTAAAAGCCAACAATTGAGCATTGATTTCTTAAAATATGTTTTTGTATGAGATGTTGTATAAAGATAAAAAAAACGATAAAAAATTAGTAAATAGAAGATTGTTTTAACATATTGTATTTGTAATAAGATTTACTTCAAAAATGAAAGAAACAAATGATTAAGTAAACCGATGTTTTAGTATGTAACGTATAAATATTTTATAACGTATATATAGTTACCATTACTTACTAAATCAATTTATTAAAAAAAAAATCACTAACAAAATACTTAAGTTAATCTATACAGGCAAAACTTTAAATTTTCTATGAAAATGTTAAGTAAGTTTCTGACAGCTTATAGTTAGTCTTAAGTAAGACATGAACGAAGCTGAGCTAAATAGCCTGCAGTAATTGAACAAGCGCAGAAGCTATTTTATAATAAGTAAAATAAATTAATTAAACATTCCATAATTCTATACGTTATATTTTTAATTTCAAGCCACCGTAATATGTTTTTACTAATGTAACAAACAGTATATACTAATTATAAAAATGAATCCTAGTTATGCAAATTCAGCAACAAATTATCTTTATGAAACATATGATATCTTTATGGAATGTTAAGTATGTTATACTTTTTTTTGCTTACAGAGCCTTAAAAATGTTTTTGATATACATATTTAACTTTCAACAAAATTTGCATGAAGCATGAATTGTATTGAATATTAACCACAATGGTTACTGCTTTCTAGTAATAAACTGCTCGCCATTTTTTGTATCAACTAGCTACTTCATGGCAATGTATCAAAGGGGACAGACTGTCTTTTAGTTAAATGTTATATTGAATGTGCATACATACTAAGCTTTATAAACAAATTTAAATTTAAAAAAGGTATTGGACATGTAATTTGAATCGGATATCAAATAAATTTTACATCTTAGCATGGTCAATATCTATTTGCATTATCATTCTTTTTCGCCAATTGCTGTTACTTTTACTGTGGAAACACAGCTTTACCTTATGTATTTTAAATATTTATTCTTTCTTAAAAAGCATCCAAAAATCGCATCACAACGGAATGTAAAATAAGAGCACTTGACTCATGACCTATACTTTAATTTAAATAGCCTCGTGTAACAGCATATACTGGTAGTGTTTCCCGCATATTTTAGAGTAGGCAGAGGGAACATATTGTCTAGACACTTCGTTCTTTAGTTAGCGACTTTGCGTGTGTGCTTGGACCCAACGGCACGCTTTGTCTTATAGGACCGGGATAATAAAAACGATGTAAATACATCGTGCGTACAGCGAGACACTCTGTAACTGCGCCGCGATGGCCAATATGATAAAGTGACGGAACACAGCGCGCTTCGTCGTACCAGAACGGAGAAAAGAAAACAATTTAAATATATTCAATCATCATATAAGTATATTTAAATATTTAGCAATAATATAATTAGACATCCTATTTGTGTTTATACAAAATCTTGACGGGATGTCTTTAGAAAATAAGGGCTATAATATGAACAGACTATTAAATCGAATATCTTTTGTTTTCAATAGTGTGTTGTACTATTCAAAAGGGATAGAGAATAATAGGAAATTTTCAATGTACTGACACGTGTGCACTTATTATTATTTTAAATGTTTGTTTAAAAATTACAGGAAATACCTACTATTTTCCAGTAGGAATAATACTTTATTTTATAAAATACTTTTACTTAATATGGACTATTTACGTTAAACTATATGCAGATAACTGACGTGAAATACTAAAAAAAAAGAATATTAGTCTACTATTACCGGACAATAAAATACATTTTAAATGTAACTGCGATTTATTAAAGTTTTGTATATATTTAAAAGTTGCACAACAAATTTAATTCTTACAGTGCGCGTATATGAGTTGGAATGAGCTCGCGCGGTTTGTGCTGCACAGAAGTGAAGATTTCACGTTTAAAGTTAAATTGTTCGCATCGTCCTTTCAAAGCCTTTTAGCGTCCCCTGAGTAGGCTGGAGTAGAAGCTCAACACACTCTTTTCACATTTGCTTCTTGTCAACAAAACCTTGATACTTTTCTTTTATAAGAGTTAAGGGCAAAGTTTGTGCGAAAGAATTCTTAGTTACTAATAAAAGTAAGTCTTTTTCTTATAGACGTACAAGTTCTTTCTGTAAACTACGTAGTAATTTAAAATGTTAAATGTAACGTACGATACATGATATGGTGTTATTCTGGTTTGCCAGACCCAGTACAAACAAGCTGGCACGGCTGATGACTATTGTATAAATTATTAGACATAAAAATATACTTGTCGTAATCATTCTTTTTTTGATTAACACTATAGAATTAATTAATCAATAACTTACCCGTACTTCGTACTTATCGACACTGCATCGTAAAACTGAAAATAAAAAAATATCTCTTTATACTTAATCGTTGAACATAATGGGGTTCTTATTTGAATACAAAGTATCAACACTGTGATAGTCATCAAATAAAACATCTTTGAGAATATATTACATTTAGAGTCAATCGGCGCATGCACTATATATAGTAGTTGTTTATCATTACAAGGAAACTGGTAATGGAAATGATATCAACTGGATAACGATTAAAAGAATATAATTTTATACTTACGACATTTTAGTAAGTATGTATTTACATTTATTTATATTCTATGGAACGTACAGATGTAAAGAAATGCTGCATTTCATTGGTAATATTTTCTTCCTTAACACAGATAAAATTAAATATTATATCGGATACTCATTTTCAATGTAGGTAATAAAATATTTTTGTCTAAATTTTTAAATTGACCAAAAATGCTTACTTCACAAAACAGTATGAATATTATAAAACTTAACATATATACCAGACTATTTTTTCTTACGATCAGCTTAAAACTTTTATATTTTAATTAAATATAATTCTCGCTCAAATATTGTTAGTAAGCTTACACTTGATCGATTATTAATTTTTATTTTCTATGTAACTGGGGCCTGCCGTGGCGCAGAGGCACAAGTGTGCGACTGTAAAAGCGACATGTTGTGGGTTCGATTCCCACTTGAGAAAATGAAAATATTAAATTTTTATTATAAACATTTAATATTCTCATTTTCTCTCTGTTTATTATAAACATTTAATATTCTCATTTTCTCGCTTTGGTAACAAGACAAAAGCGCGGCGTTGAATTCCGCCACTCAGCACGTAATGCCTAAATTTGACGGAAAGTAGAGAACGGGAATCGTAAAGAAAACGTGTACTTAACACTAGGTTATCACGTTCCTCTGCCTACCTTGCTATGCGGAATACAGCGAAAAGCTATTAATTTTAATATCATATATTTTAAATAAGATTTTTTAAAAACACAATAGACATTATTGTCTTATGTATCGTGTACTCGTATTGTCATCGCGTAGTAAATGTTTAAAAATGTAAGTGATCTGACTAATAACATTTCTAAACTTCCTTTTTCTGTGTAGCTTTAACATTATAATTCTACATCAACGTGTTATGGCAAGACTACTAGCCATTCCAGGCATCTAGCGCCTTACATTGTCAGTTTCCACATACATATTTATTCAGTAATAATTTAAACCCTTTTAGATATATTTATTATGTACCATGTTCGTGCAAGAAATGGTGGCTGAATAATAACAAAAATTCATGTCTGTTTGTATGATAAAAAAAATATCTACTTAAAATAGTGCTCCCGTTGACGCGTTAACAACGCGTTGCCTAGCAACGTATCTGTCACTTTATATAAACATGAATATAAAACCATGGTAGTGTGTGTAACATTTATTTCATTAAATTAATATATTTTTTACGTACTATTTAAAAAAAGATATCATTTTGCACTCCTTCGCAATATAAACTATAAGTATACAAGTTCCATGCTCCTCCATCCGTGTCAGTTTCGTAAAAAAGGGTACTGAGTTTCTACTTTACGTATTAATATATAAATAATATACTTAACTTATTTAAGTATTAAGTTAATATCGAAATGTAATGTTTTCAATACTTTGCTTTATGACAGTTTTTAGCGAATTATAAATAATGATTATAAATATTCTGTTTCTCTTGACTTTCTTTATTAAAGTATAACCATGTTATTTTAAATAAGCTTTATAAAATACACTTATTCATTTATCTCTTTTGTATATGAAATGGGTAATAGTTAGGATGGAGTTAAAGTTAACAGAATTAACGGATATCCCTCACTCGATACGAGATAAGTACGTCCGTTAAGAGCTCTGCACTATTGATAATTTGCTTTGCAGATGTGTCCTATACGAATATACTTAAAAAAACGAATTCATTCTAGCAGCAAATTAAATGTTAAACAAATCACATTAAGTTGTCCCTCTCTATGAGTCACACCAATAACGTTATAGCTATCCGCCTTTTAGCTATAGCTTAACCGTTTTTAGCTATCAACATATCTAAGTAGAAGGTAACTCAAGAAAAAAGAATCTGATTTTTTTTCTATCTTCAAAAATGACTAGGATATTAAGCGTTAAAGTGCTACCGAGACCGCTCGACTGTGTGACGTCACGTGGCAATACACCGCGGCAATAAAGGCTTGTAGCGCTCATGTCTCGCTATGGATAATTTTTTATTTCCAACAGTGGGTAACTAAAATGGTTAAAAAATACTTTAAAGTATCTGTATTAACTTCAGTAAGAATATATTTAATTTTTTTCGGTGCCAAATTTGTCGTGATATTTTTTAAAAAATGTTAAAAGTTATCAAAAAACCATATTCTATCACTATTTGCTATAATACTTTTCACGTTTATTATTGTGAAGACCATTTTAATGTAAGTTTTTTATTAATTTAGAACATTCATCTAAAAAAATTCTTACAATCAATAAACAACAAAATATACCATATAAAGCTAAAACATGGGTTCGATAAATAAATTTAATTTCTCCGCTTTGGTGAGACAAAGCTTGGTGTTAAGTTCCGCCGTACCTGATGCTTTTTATCAATGTCATTTTTGTTCTTCATTTTGGGAGGAAAATGGAAAACGGAGTGTCTTGACACTAGGTTCTCTATACCCTGTGAAATGCAAGAAATTGCAAAAATAAGCGCTAAGCTGTAAAAAACCTACATCGATCCCTTGCAAACTAAATATTATCACTCATTTTATTGATTATAAAGATTTTTTTTTATATCTTAAAAAAAGCAATATTATAAAATTGTAGTGTTGATGTAGGTCGGTGGTAATAAAAATGTCTACTCACGGTTAAATTTCCTTGTATTTCAACACCACTTGTTTTTAACGTACACGTAACAAAGAGTACATATAACGTAAAATATAAGACGAAACGCACGATCACAACAATGTACATGAATATAACAAACAAAGGGAAAACAAGTGAGCGCAGTCGAGAGACGAGTAACGACTGGTGTTATTTTAAACGTTATATTAATTGTTAAAATCAATAGCTAACGTGCCGGTAGTTGTGAATAATTTTAGCTACGCAACTCCGCCTGCCGGTTATGTCCACACTCGTCTTTATTATATAAATTTATTAATTAAATATTAATATTTATAATGAAATATACAAATGAAAAATAAATTATGATATTAAATTGTAATGTTATATATATATAAGTTAAAATATATGAAATAAATTATAATTATATATAATAGTTCCCTACAAAGTTGTTAAAAGAAAAAAAAATTCTCACCTTCTTAAAAATAAAAAAAATAATTTTATCATCATAAAATATTAGAAATTTATGTATTTTGCTAACTTAGAAAATATTTCGAACTTCTGCAATTATTAGCTCGACAAAAATATTGATGCCTTTTAAAAAAAACTAGATTAAAATCTTAAATATAAATATTGTATTTATTTAATCTTATTCCTTACGTAACGTGTAATTACCATTCTCAGATAAATGTCGCACAACCATGATAATGTCGGCGTTTACGTTGTAACTTTAGAAGTTCTGATCCAATTTGAATGAAACAAAAGTAGGCGTAATAAGTGCCGTATTTTTTTATTAATATTTTGATGTGAGACTCATTAATAAGCACAAACCACTTAGAAGTCAATTTTATAAACACAAACACACCTCATAGGACACGTTATTAACCCGTCAACGGGGACACTAGTAAAACATAATTGGGTCACAATTTTGATGTTCCTTGATGCCTTCTGCCTTCTCTCTAGCTATACGAGAGAGGCGAGAATTAAAAAAAATGCCCATTTTTTTTCCTAATAAATTTCAGGTAAACCTACACATTGGCCAAGAAAACATATATGTATATTCGACATAAACATAATAAGCTTTTTGTATGAATTTGTGTTTAGATTTCAAAAGAAAAAAATTAAGTATATGAGTACAAGGGAAAGTCGGGTAGGCCCAGACCGCCGGTAGCTGCGGACATTTATATTTCTAAGAAACTAAACTCAGACAAAGAGTTATTGTAAAGATATCTCCTCTAGAGTAGAAACAAATGCAGTCCAATCGAGGCGCGGACGCTTTCATTGGTGGTTATTAAGTACAATATGAGCGAGTTCATAATTGTCTGTTATTCAGAGTTTTAGTAGATTTTATCTATTTAAAGATTTCCCATTAAATAATAATGGCAAAAACAAACTGCAATTTAGAGTTTCATTCTGCTTATTCAATGAAAGTTTCTTAATAGATATAATAGTACCCTCTTAAATATTTCTACAACGATAGTAACAACATAGGTATTTTACCTGCTGTTATTATTGTAGCAAAATTCGAGGGGTAAACCAGCGAAAGAGGAAAATAAAATAAAAATAAAATCACAAAGAAGGTTCATATGTGATTGAAGACAAATTTTCAGCGACACACGGCAAAGAGGTGTGATGTTCTGCAAAGTTCATTTCACTACCAGCGCGGGTGCAAAAGTTTAACATAGCGAGATTGTAACATTTTTACCATATAAAAAAGTGGAGGAAAACCAAAAGAATAAAGGACAATAAAAGACTAATACAGCAATGTTAAAAAAAAACTAGACCAAATTATCCTCAATACATTTTCTTGAAAAATGTGATATGCTACACCTGATCATCCCCTATATAAATATTAGGCTGAAATTTGAGACATTTATAATTTGTTACTCTATGTGAGTGTGGGTGTGCTTCGATATCTTTATGGGGAAATCTTTGTGTGATCCTCAAGTTGCTATGAAGCAATGTATAAATTATTACTTAATAGTTACGCCTGAGGCAGAGAGGCGGTATGTGATATGAAACGGAAATGCCTGGCCCACACTGTACTAAATGGCGCGGGCGCGAGGTTATGTGCATATAATGTTGAATTAATGTTAATGAATTAGATATGAAAAAAGAAATTATTTTTGTTATAGGTACATAGTTTCTACTATCTAGAAGAAATGTAAATAATGTTTTTATATAATAAGAACTTATTGATTAATAAGATAACATTGTATTTAATCTGTGTAGAAATCTTGTAAACCAGGAATTGTTATCATTAGAAGAACCCTTATCTTTTCTTCTACTTATTATACAATACTTATCCATATATGCATTTTTGAAAATATAATTTCAATTTTGTGGAATTGTTCCAAAATAAAAAGTGTAGTGTATCACACTCATGGAAATGAAGCTGAGAAAATCTTATAAAGTATTTTCAACTCTTTACTTTCCGCTCTTGATATATTACATGTATGGCGGCTGAATTTAATGCCCAAATAAATGAATATTTCTAAATAGAAATCGAACTCACAATCTTCGCTTTAGATTCTTCTCAACTATGAAAATATGAATATAATTGAAATGCATTAATACTATATATAATATAATATATAAGTAAGTATTTATGTCTGATGAGCAAATCTAAAAAAGAAATCTTTAAAATAATCCCTAAAATACCGTGATATTTAGACTACTTGTTGCTTTTTATTTCTACTGGATAATTTATGTAAGTAGGTACGTAACAAAACTCGAGAGCATTTTCATTACGCCAATCTTGCGATGGCGAAAGAGATTTTCATTATTTGTTTTGTAGAATTGCAATATCAGCATCAACACTTTCTGGTATGTTATCTGCTTCTCTTAAGATATAACGTTTTATTGAAGGGAACAATATGATGTTGCAAATGAATTTAGATGACGTTCGGTATTTAGTAATATTATAAGATTAAATACATATAATATATTCTATACAAATAATATATTAATTATATTCAATAAGATGGCAAGCAAAAACTGGATTGTCGTAGAGAAAACATAGAGAGACTCAGCTCCTGATGACCCTTTTAAGCGTTTTTTTTTTTTATGGATAACGGATGGCAAACGAGCAGAAGGACCACCTGATGGTAAGTGGCTACCTTCGCCCATAGACATCTACATCTACGCATTTACAACACCTCTGGTGTTAAATTTGTGATGTATTGGGCATTTTTCATTTACAACACCTCTGGTGTTGTAAATGCGTTGCCTACCTAGACGATACAGGTGGAAGAGGAGGACAATGTAGTAGTTCGCTATCAGACCCACCACATTCTGGGGAAAGGATGGGGTGGGATAGGGGAAAACCTGGCTTACATGCCATCGAACCGGAACACATCATTAGATATTTGGCGGTTAATCTTTGACATGATAGTGGTCGCGAGCCAGACGCGAGCCAGATGAAACTGGAAAAAGATTTTTTACACTGTAGGTATAAACTAACTAACAAATTATATTATTTTATATATCTACCACATTATACCTACAACATTTTAGTCATTAGACTGCCTATTTTACGAGCATGGGATTGAGTTCATGCACATAAAACTATTGATCTTTGCCGGCAAAAAACTGATTGAACTGATAATGTCCTTAATCGAAGTGAAGGCTTTCCCATAAAAAAGTACAGTAAACGGAACGACTAATAGTCTAAAGATACAAAATTTAATAAAAACATTATGGGTGTGGTGGTCTATTCCATTCAAGCATATAATTTTGCGTCTTCTTGCGTGAACTCCATTTTTAATTTTTCTATAGTAAAAGAGTTAAATATGCCAAAAATACAGCTTTCGATTTTGGGTTTTTGATAAAGCAAACTAAATATATTGTAAAGAATCAAACATTTCTTTAGCAAACAAGCCTTAGACATACTTAGTATGACTATTAATAAAATATACATTAATTATGCGGTTCAAGTGTCTTTCTGGTAGGTACAGTGTTGTTCGCCATTAAGCAAAAAAAAAATTAAAAATTACTGCAGCGAATGATCAAAATCGAAGTATTCATTTGTAAAAATTAATTATAAATTATTTAATGTGGTTAACATAAAGGGTGGATTCATTATTTCCAGGTGAGCTATGGCTATTCTTGTGTGTTGATTTGTTTTGCTTAAACTGGTATTATGTAATAATAAATCGTTTAAGCGTTTGTAAGAAAACGTTTTCTATTATGCTGTACACTTATTCTATAAACAAAAGTAAAAATAATAAACAAGATTTGTTAAATGTAATCGTTATGCGTTATGTACGAGTGTAGGTATTCTCTAGGAAATCTACGTGATTTGAATCAATAAGCAATCATCTGCATCGCAAACATATTATTGTGACGGAGATACCTACTAATGTTTTATTGTTACGCAACCGCACATAGCATGCCATATTTGTAATGCAAAGTGCTAATTAATATATTAATTAATACATAAAACTGAAAAATAATACTTCATGTTCTACTTTAATTACTTATGTTTTATCTACAAAGGTAAAGAATAACTTTTATACGAACTTAAGAAACGTTTTTTAAATAAACTGTAATAGGTTTTAAAATATTTTTTTCCTTTGTCGTTTTAGTCATACGCAGAAGCTGATCACTTAAAAGTTTTAATTTTATTTCATAGCTCAATTAAAGCTTGTCATCAAGAAATATGGGACTAATTGTTAAGCACAAATATACGCCCTTGTAACGGATAGCAGAATCAATTGTGTTGGTGCCACTAATAATAATTGTAAGCCACCGCGGCAAGTTTGAATTTTGAATACGTTAATAAATGTTCATTGTTTTATTCTAAAACTTTAAGAATTGCAAGATTTTTCTTTCCTTAATATTCTACTAATAAAACAGCGGGCGTAAGTAATTCTAAGAAAGACAGAACTTAAAAAAAGTTTTAAGAATTTTTCAGTACTATCTTTATCTCTTCTAATCAAACTTTTAAATAATTTATATTAGGTCGTTTGATGTTCAACGTATATTATTTCTGCCTTATTTATTCTTCGTAGATTTCTTTATCTGCCCTTTTAAATTTGTGATGTATTGGGCATTTTTTGAGGCGTGTCTCAAAAACACACACGGAGTAGGCGCGCGTTACAAAATATTCGTGCTAACTTTTGTCTTTGTAAGAATTATAATATTTTATAATTGTACATAATATTGTATATTAGAAGCTGGGCTATAATATATAAGATATAAAATTATTCATATGCTTACACGGTGAATACAATTCAGAGTAATAATTAATTAAATATATCATAAAAGAGTAGAATAATCAATACTGTTCATGAAACAATTCAGAACAATATTAATTTGGTACGCGAAATATTTGTTTGTCTGTCTGTGTGTCTTTTTGTTTATTTGTGCGTCAATCACGCCAAAACTACTGGATAAGAATGAACGCATATTGACATGGTAATAGCTTAGTCCCTGGACGTACATTAATATCATTAATATGTATATAGTAATATATATAAAGTATAGTTTTTATCCCATTTTTTGACACAGTTCAAAAAGTTCAGTGGAAAAATTAAAAATAAATAGAGAAATTACTTTAAGTATATGCCGATAAATATTGGGTAGAAATGAATGATTCTTTTACATGGAAATAACTTAGAAACTGGAACAACAGATACTAGTAATTTTACCGTTTTATCAATGTAGTTCCTGTAAGAAAATTAAAAAACTACTACCTTCTAAGTACTATAAAAACTCTTTCTAATCTCGGTAAGTAAAAGAGTTATTATCAATAGAAGAAAGGAATAAGAAAGCAAGAGATACACATTTTTCACAAGACTCATCGATTATAAATCGATTCATCGATCGATTTCGTCGATCCATAAAATATATATAAATAAACACGTTATAGATATTTTTAAGTGATTTTGTAATTAACATTTTTGGAACGAAGTTTCTTATTGTTTTAACAATAATCATGATTATTTATCTGAAATTGTTAGTATGGTAAAATAAAAATTATTTAATTTCTAATTCAATGTAAATATCAATTAACTACAGGATGGTAACAAAATAAAATTAAGGTAGATTAAATAAAAACTTAGATCAAGGAATGAGTGTGTACCTCAAAGAAGTGTAAGTGATAAGTGACAGAGGAGATTATGTTGAAAAGTTTTTATTAAAAATTAAAAATTAAATTCTAATTGTGTGAAGTTAATGTTGTGTTAATTTACGGGGTATAATTAATAATCTAATATTTGCTTATATTTATGGAATAGTATACACATACATATATACAGTGAGACAATATAATACCAGACAATGTAAGGTAACCTGTAATAGTTAAATATAAAATGAATTATGAATGTGATGGTCAGGATGATTACATATTTAGATGATATTATTTACCCAAGATTCTGAAACTTCCTCGCTCTGGTAATTATGGATATTCAAATTTAACAATTGTAAAACCGCTTACTCTAAACAGAAAGACTTGACATGATAATGGGTAAAAAATCTATGTTTGAAGTGAATGAAGTCGCGGGCACCGCTAGTATGTAATATATTTAGAAGTCATTGACCTATTGCAGAATTTTATATAAAGAATTTCCGTTAATATTTCACTGGTGCAGAATTGGCTTTGTAACTTATACAACATATCTTAACTCGTGATGGTAAGTTCGCTTAATGCGGTCCATTGCACGCTAAGCACGTTATGCTCGATTGTTGGCTCCGAAAGCGACGGAAGGATGTCCCGCTGCAGTAGTGTGACTAGAATAGCATTATATTATTCAATATTATAGATATATATATTACCAGCCGTGACTTCCTCATCCGTGTTAACATTTATAGCTAAAAGTATCTGATATATATTTTTTCAACATTCAAAGCCGTTCCGTTATTAAAAACATCGCGGTAAAGCCATTTACAGCACCACTGGCATCGTTCACTGTCAAGAAATAATATATCACTTTAAATTATGTCTTTAGTGTAAAATATGAAATATAGTTACGCATAACATTGCTTGTAAACTTTTTTATAATATTATTAACATATGTACATACCTTATTAACCACTAATTTTAGGATTCATTACTTTAAATTACGCATCTGGCAAGAATAAACTCATTGAAAAATATTTAAGATAATATACGGTGCCTTAGCAACATGCACGTACTTCACTATATATAAAAATCTATGTATGTCAAACATATTGTACTGTGTAATATTTATTTTATTAATTAAATTTATCTCTAGGACATTACAAACATATTTATTATTTTACATTAACAATGTTAAATCCCATTCCGCTCCGTGCGCAGAATTATTATATTAGTACTAGCTTTCTGCCCGCGGCTTCGCCCGTGTGTTTAATAATTCTAATTCGGTTATATCGCGCGATATGATAAGGAGTATCCTATAGTCTTTCCCAAGGTCTAGATTATTTGTCAAAAGTGGTTAAGTGGTTTATGTGGTGAAGTTGTAAACAATTAAACAATCTTACATGATTTTATGTTTGACAATAAGGAACTTCCAAACAAACTTTCATCCCCTATTTCAACGCCCTCTATCATCTTTTTCGCGATAAAAAGTATTCTATGTCCTTTCCTAAGCTTAGTTCTATCTTCATACCGAATTTCATCAAAATCGGTTCAGTGGCTTAGACGTGAAAGCGTAACAGACAGACAGACAGAGTTACTTTCGCATTTATAATATTAGTAAGGATGTGGTGGAATATCATTGGATCATTTTTTATGAAACCTTTGCGGATGAAGGAGTATGAAAATTGGCATACATATGAAGAAAACCAATATTATTTATAAAAAAGCATCAGAATTACACTAAATTACTAAAATAAATATTACTTACACACAACATATGTTTGACATCCAATTTTGAATAAAGTGAAATACAAATTGCTAAGGAAACGTATTTTACAAGTTAATACGGCTACTGGTTTACGTAAAAAGGCGCGAAAATATTTTTATAAATATAAGCAGATTTATATTTCAACACGCATAAATAACATAACATAATAACGAGCTAGAAGTATTTTATCTCTCTTATTTATTTTCAATGAGTACTTGATATTACTAACGTTACTTACAAGAATTCTTAAGTAGTATTAGTTTTCTCGTATAATAAATATAAATTCTTTTGTGTCTTTGTTCGCTTTGCCCTTCTATAAACTACGATCTTTAATTGGATAATAGAAAAGAGGCAAGAACGTTGGTAATAAAGGTTAAGCATACAGTATTTAAAGAAAATTAATTCCCGTGGAAAAAGAAGATATAAACTATAATAACGGTTTCGACATTTGCAAAAGTGAGTAAGAACGAAATATTTACTTAAATAATTTCTGGGCCTTTGAATGAAGCGAAGCATATCGCGTGACATGCAGTAATCAATTTGAGGCAAATGGGAATCATGCGAGCTTCAATGAGGTCCTCGATTAGCTTAACCGCATGTTCCCGTTCATATGATACCGCAATTGTGCTGAACCTTGACGGCGTGATTAATTTATATACCTTTAAATCGTATCATAACGTGTCAATGTGGTTTCGTAATTACACACATCTGAGATGTTAATTAAAATGAATAAAAAATAAATTAATATAACATTCTTTATCCCCTATGATGTCACTTAGCGGATGATGTTGCTTTTAAATGTAAAAGACTTGGGTAAAAAATAAATGTGTCTTTTATTTAGCCTTCCTAATCCTACGATATATCTTAATCATTTGTTATCAATGTTTCAACTGTCTTACTTAGTCTTACTTAGTCAAATTTGTATGTTACGTATTATAATATATATTTAACTTGTACGTAGGTATATTAGAACACAATTTCAGTATTCAGGTGTAGTATAAATAGAAATATTTACAGCACCTTATACATATGTGGGTACGTGTGCGCTGTATACAGCTTGTATATATAATGACTCTTCAGGTCGGGCGACAGAGGCGGCGGCTACGTTATCTCTGCGATCGTCAGGGCTTGACCTACAAAACGTTCCAATGTATCAATTAACCGTTCAAGTTGGTTTCGAGCTATAAGCTTACTACGGCTTTGAACAGCGTTTTGCCTTCTTTATACAATATACAAACAGAGTACTTCATTTCTTGAAAAGCTCAAAAAGGATGATAGTCAAGTTGTACTTATTAAATCAAACGCTCCTAATATGATATAAGTGAAATGTTATAAAATTAAAGGGCCCATAAAAACTTATACTCTTGCATAATTTATTTTCAGATAATTCTGATAATGTATATAAAATATAAACGCACACTACAATATTCTGATAAAAAACGAATACAAATATGGATTGGAATATTTTTAAGAGTACCTACATGTAAATTCTACAAAAAAATATACATCATGAAATATTTATTTCAAAGTATTTATCTTAACAGTGACCATTACATATAAAACCACAACTATAGAATACTTATACTCTAAAATACTCTCTTTGGAAAAAAAGATTATTTTTCCTAAGCTGAGTTAAGTGATATGAAAATATTGTGAAAGTTGACAAAAGGTACGAACCACGTGCCCTTAGTGATCAGAATAAATATAAAAAAAAAATCCACAACTATAGATATAAACACATTCGATTAAATAGAAAAGTATTGAACATGCTTCAATATTGGAATTTAATTAAGCAATCATTGCAGTCACAAGTTTGACGCACATCCTCATTTAAGATTGCATGAACAGTAAATAACTTGGGCGTGTAATTTAATATAAACAGAAGTTCAGAATATAGTATTGCTGTAGTAGTAATCACAGTTCTTTAATTATATCTTGCCTTGGTATTACGTCTGCTGTTATAAATAAAAATAAAACATATATTCAATAATATATTTTCTAGAAATTGAGACATTTAAAAAAATGTCTATATGAACAAAAACGTAAATTTTTGGATTCCATGTATCGATTGTTAAATAAGTAAAAATTTATACATTTCCCTTACGATTCTACCTTTATACAGATGTATAACATAAATAGATAGTTCTATTGAGGCCAAAGAATAAATATAGATGACCATGAATCCTATAAATAGAGCAAAAATAAAACATACTGAACTAAAATAAGTATATAAAAAGAAACAAACTATTTTTATACTAAATTAATATATTTACGACATTTAAATGATGACGCTTAGAGTGCATTATTGACTATTATTGGCTGTATGCTTATAGAAAATACTTTGCAATTCCAATATATATTCCAGAGCAATAATGTTCAATTTTATGTTAGGTACCTACTTCTATACTTTTCATAAGATATAAGATGACGGCACCGAGAATGCCGTAAGGAACGCAATTAGAAGATATTGAAATGGAATTTTTCAGATATGGACCATTTCATTATTACATATCTATTGGGTGCTGGTTACAAATATTTTATTATTTGATGTACAGCTTATGTAGGAATATTATTTCTATTTCTTAATTCTAAGTAGGACAACTACAAAAGTACTGTATTGTTCTATGGTAGGTAATATTTTAGTTGTAAGTTTATGTAAAAATGATTTTATTATGCAATCTATTGTTACAATTAAGAATAAATAGTTATATATTTCAATGTCGTCGCCTCGCCGGTGAATGGCAATACAACTTATTATCAGGTATCAAAGGTCATCTGCATGTGCTCAGTGCAAAGTGCAGTATAAAATTATATTAATGATAATTTGAAAAATTTTAGAGTTCCATGCCAATCAAAAATGTAACAGTTTATGCTTGACGTCTGCCTCGTTCTCGATGATCTAGAATCATAACATTTCGCAAGAAGTGAGAACTTGCAGTACAAATAAAGGAAAAAAATAGGTAATTCGTATTAATTTAAAATTCGTTCATGATTGAGAACCATCGCAAAATTATACTTGTAGTTGATTTCATACGAAACATATATAAGTAATTTAATTTTCACTTTATGACACTCTGATAATGAAGTAAAGCGCGGCGTTGTGTTCCGCCACTCAGCACGCAATGCCTCAATTCGGCGAAAAGTGAGGATCGGAAATGTTAAAAGAGAGCGGAGTGTCTTACCACTAGATTCTCTGGTTCCCTCTACCTCCTCTATTAAGAAAGGAATACAGAGCAGGTTCGTACATAGTAAGACGAAAGAGGCTCTAAATGTCGGATAAAAAATTCTTTTCATGATTGCAATGGTAAAATTCCAATATATATATCTGATAAATCTTACTGTTAAAATTCTTAACCTGGCTTGTAAAATTTCTTTTACAATCGGGTTATAAGGTGTTTTTGCCATTAATACATAATCAATCTTACCAATTGCTGATTGTCTGACACGCCATCCACTGTCCAACCTGTCCTATTGGAAGTATTAAAAAAAAAAGATACAACGGTCGGAGCCCATTACTAGATATAATAATAGTCGACAATTTCTAACATCATGCCTAAATTGGGTTCTTCTCGTGTATCAATTAAAAACTTTGGCAAAGTTAGATAGGTAGATAACATAATAAATTTATTGAAGTTTTGACTAGCGTAACCGACAGACATCCCAACAATATTTTTAAGTTCTAACATTTCAGACATTTTTCTAATTTAAATAACTTATAACATCTTATACTTAATTATCGTCACTTATATATCTAGCACGTATTTCTTAGGTGACAATAGAAGGATAGTTTCAAATTTAAATTTAGTTCGGTAGAGAGGAGAGCGTGATTAGTGGAGACGAATATTTAAAATGATTATATGCATATCAAAGGGGCTCCTTAGACACTTTGGTCGCAAGTCCCACGCACTGCCTCGAGCTCCTCTCTCTATAACGTGATGGGCACGTTAGCCGCATGGTGAATCTATGAAATACCAAGGAGTTTCTTGTAATAACAAAGTTTATTTTAAATATTTACGAGGAAAAAGTATTTAATTCAAGAGAAAAACAGACGCTACAAATAATAACTATTTAGCATATGATATTACCTTTTTTCGATATAGCTTACAATTTATAAAATATTATGTTTTTTTTACATATGACATTTTAACATAGAAGTTAAAATTTCTCATTATTATGTGTTTTCCGAGATAAGTTTCAGTAATCCATATAAATTAACGTCTTAAGTTCTAGTCCTTTAAGTGCACAAGATGCTATATCCAATGTTGCTATTAATAGTAAAGAATTTTAAACGGGCACGGCTAAGCGAAAGCGTGGTAGCTCGAGAGCGATGGTCTGATAATGTTATTGCTATCCACGCACACAGATTACATGTAGCTCCTAGCACAAAACGTCTTTTGGGAATAAAACACTGAAGTTACGAAACCGTTACTTAAATATTGAGATCTTGGAAAGTTTTAAACTCATATGCAAACTGAATTCAATTTGAAAAGTTTTGGATATGTTGCAATTTACAAACTTCACCTCTTTACAGCTCTGTAAATCTATATATATCTTTGAATATTTTAAAATTATAATTGATACTTATATTCTGCGATGAGAAGTTAAAATAATTTTTAATTACTAGCTACACGTGAGGGCTATTAATTTATACTAGTAAAACTTTATACAAAAAGTATATCGAAGTCATGGTAGTAGTTGTAATGACAAATATATTTAATTATTTAATGCATTACTAATTAATTATTGCAAAAAAATGAAAAGCATTCCTTATTAAGTTTAACTATGTATTTTTTTTTAATAGACCCTAAGTTTTTTGCTTCACAGAGTAAAATAATGCTGATTACATATAATAATATATCAAAAAATATAAAGAGAAAAATTACAACGAAAAGAAATATACATAGAAAAATATTGTAAATCACATAATGATGTTGAAGCGCGACAGTCCTATTCGCTATTGATAGTAGAAGAGCTTCATCTCCGACTATCAGTGCGGGTAGTTGCCTCATATACGTATGTCAAGGTGAGACATTGAGTGAAAATATATCAGTCTCAGTATTCCCTATGTTACTAAAGGATCTAAGTTTACATCTAAAACTAAAATAACTTCGTTTCAATTACGTTATTTTGAAGGTGTCATTGATAGGAACTTTTGAAATTTAGTTAAATGTAGAGATGAGCTCAGAGGCGAGCGCAAATAAAGTCTTGGGTCGCAAGTTCCAAACACTGCTCAGAGTTCCTCCTCTGTAACGAGATGGACACGTCTCACGTAAGGTGAATTCAGAGTCAGTTTAGTCAACAACACTAAAAAGGTTCTTCTCTCGTATAAAACATCTAGGTTATATATATAGGCATTTTACTATAAGCCTATGTACATTATGTTCAAAAATTTCTATATAGTATAATAAGAAACGCCCTGTCGAAAACTTTAAAGAATAAGGTAATACCCCATTCTTTAAAGTTTTTAACATTTTCAAGTTGAATAGCGTATTTACGATCGTAGCGATTTTACGATACTAATAAATCAATATAAATTTTTTTCTGCCAACAAATAAATGCCGTGAAATGCATTTAAATTTTATATTTTCACGAAAACACAGGGCGGCATTTTGTTATACTTTGGTGACGCTATTCTTATAATATGAATTTTAAAATTAATTACGGTATATTTCGTTATTTTATGAATTAAAACTAACATTTTTTGACTGCTTATTAATAACGCTATTTTAATTGGACATTTTTAGTTATTTTTCAAAAATATTTCATCACTTGTATCAATCAGCTAAAAAATTCAGTATAAGAAATGTTTTGTCTTTTACTATTAGAGCTGCTGTTATATTTCTTCCTATGTTAAACAGCTTTTAAATGCTTTTGAAATATCCTATTTGTAAACTGCTGGACATTGACTGAACAAGTGCTTTAGCATACAAATAAATTATAAACAGTAACAGTAGCGTGAGACCTAGGACCGGACCTTAATGTTGTGACAGGCATCCGGTTAAACACAGAGTATTGAAATGTATGTAAATATTGCAGCCTACTTTGCACTGTTAAATATTGACGATTTATTTTCTTTATTCAAATGGCATGCCACTGTATAAGTAAACAAAAGAGTACAGTGTGTACGAATATCTCATACAAACGTCTACTTTAATTATAAAATCTGGTACAACTGGAAGTTGAAGAAAAAATATTTTGCAGCTTATTTCGCATTATCTAAGTAATTGAACATGTGAGATTAAACAGCTAAACATAAATTATGAATTCATTACTGATATATGATTTATATAAAATAAACAAAAATGTTGTCTTGACTTATCTTCTATAGTTCGAATAGTCGGGACCCACAAGCAATGCCGAATACAATTTAAATATGCCAACTATATCTATATAAGCTTTAGTTATAAGTACGAGTAAAGCACAGGTAGAGTAAGTAGCCTTTAACCGTTGGTTATAAAGGTAGTCAAATAAGGCGCGCTCGTAAACGTGATATTATGTGGCGCAGTGGGCAGCACGTGGGCGGACTGGATCGGGATTTGAACTCAGATGTAGTTTGATGACCTATTTCAAAGTACACACATTAGTATCCCTGTTTAATTTGATTCTCTTAACTATTTCCCAATACATACATAATACATACATACATCTCTGTCTATATACATAATGTAAAAATGAACAAAAAGTTGGTTTGTTTACATATTTATATAATTTGTCGTTACAGAAAGACAATTTATGTTTTTTGTAAGTTAAATATTGTTTACAGGATAATTGTAGGTAATCTTTCAATCTTGAAACTTAAATACAGTTAGATATCACAGCACAAAACTTCACAAATTTCGCACGTCGTATTATGTATCACGTATCGAAATGGACAGAAATGGAACTTAATTCTATAGTTCAATTATTCCATAAATTACAAATGAAAGATCAATAAAACCAAAAAAATAAGAACGTTTGTTTCAAAATTAACAGATAATTTTCACGAATAACTTACCGAATATTGTTGAGAACTGATTATAATAGATACAGAATTAATACCTTTATAGATCCATAAATAAGACTAAAATATAATTCAACAGTTCTACTGGAGATACATTGAGTCCACACAAAGTAACGTGGGAAAGACCTACTGTGATATAATCACCATATAGCTCAATTTAAACTTTGTATGTACCTATTGGGTTATTGTGAATATCACTTGTTTAATACGTATACTTTAGATTTGTTATTACAGTTTAGTCCGGAGTTCAACAAATATAGTAAGATTTTTTTACAGCTTTACGCTTTGTCCCGCATAGCATAGTGTTCAGAAAAAACTTAGTGTCTTGACACTGTGACTAAGACGTGAAGATATGAAAGTTAGGTTTTAAATCTGCGTGTGCGTCGACCTTATTGTGGGGTCATCGAACTTACTATCTACTCTTATTGATATTGCCATATTTAGGCCAACTAAAACGTCTCGATCTATTTCTCAGTGAAAATAAATACTTTGGAATTTGTTAATGTTATAACGACACATTTTATTTAAAAATATATAAATATATCCTCTTTTCATTTACTTCTCTCAATTGAGATATTCATCTTTCATCAAAAATTGATACTTTAATAAAACAAAAATAAATGTGTCTGTACATTGATTGCGAAAAAATAATTTAAGAGATGAATCAGTTACAGAATATGAATTTTAATATTTGTGTCTGTCTGTATGTCTATTTTTCTGTTTGCTTGCAGACGCACATCATAAGAACCTCTTAATGGATTTTATTGAAAGTATTTTGATGAAACTATTATGGGAAAGGTTTTAAGTCCAAAAAATAAACTGACATATTAATGTTACATTGCGCTAAATTCAACGTTTATATCCTTTATGTATATATATAAAGAAAACACAAAGTTCCCGCGGGATAGAAAACGGAGGCTGTCGTCTCTACTATATTGAAAATCCTTTCAATATGTAGAGACGACAGCAGCTTCATTTGTTTGACATGGTATGATTAGCATGACCTCCTTTTCATTCGCGCAAACTTTAACTAATTACTAGTTAGTTGTGGAATCCAGTGCATCTGTCTAAATATTTTCTTAACAATATAGATATTTCTTCGGTCTAGTGACATAAACCATCACCATCTGTATTTAGTAGCACTAGTTCTCCCTGTTGCCTAACTAATAAATTAGTCCTTATATAAACTAGTATTATTAGTAAGTAAGTTAAAGTAGACGAAATAAATATTTGTTGAGATTTTTCAAATGAAAGCCGTAGAAGTAAAAAACATGCCTTTTTAATGAAATTTTAATAATTTAATTTTATTAGTAGAACATTGTTTAATTATTTTTGTAAAATTAATAGACTAACAGAGTAGACAATTGTTTCGCATTCAGACACAATTTTGGCAACAATTAACCAGAAATTAATTAATGTACAATTACAATACTTCAAACTAAAATGGAACTGGTTTCCGACAATTCAATTGATACTTAATTTGTCCATTACAGTTTGTTTCACGACGAGAAAGGAACAAATAATAAAGTTTGTAAAAACCTGTAACAAAGTCGCTTTTCTACGGTTTTTTGCAAGGGTCATTCGGTCTCTTTGTGACTTTTGCAGTCAACTACATGTTCGCGTTTCTATCTCAGTCTCGGTCTCCGTTTTCCGATTCATTAAGTAAAGTGCTTGTGTTTCTAGCTAATTAGTTCATTGGACTCTCATAAAACTATAGGTTACTTTTTGCAAAGTAAACACAGCACAAAAACCGAAAGGAGCTTAATTTATTTTGCCACTACACTATGAATGTTGCTGTTTGTGTGTGGTGTGTTTTTTTCTCAAATTATAAATCTTCAACTTATTTTATAGATTTGTTAATACTAAGCATTAGATGAGTTATATATTTAAAAAAGTCTCACTGTAAACGCGATTGGTTGTGGGTTCGACTCCCATCAGGAGTAATGATCATATTTGAGGTCCGCCACTTAACTCGCAATGTCTCGAATTCGGGCGGAGAGTGTCTCAGCACCTAGTGTCGACAATGCTTCATGCGGGATAAAGACTAATCTCGACACAATTTTTTTTGAATAAATTTATATTATACATTCAAAAATTTATTTAAGTAATTGAAGAGAATTCAGTTTAAGTAAGATTTCTATACAATGTAATGTGAAACATTACCTTATCTTCCGCAATCACTTGTGCTATAAGTCTAGACTAGCGCTATATCGCACATCATAACTGATCACAATTCACCAACTGAATTGGAGGTTCGTCCTCCGTCCGGCTCGCGACCACTATCATGTCAAAGACGAACCGCCATATATCTTATCATGTGTTCCGGTTCGATGGCATGTAAGCCAGATTTTCCCCTTTCCCACCCATCCTTTCCCCAAAATGTGGTGGTTCTGATAGCGGACTACTACATTGTCCCCCCTACCATCAGTATCCTCTAGGTTGGCAACGCATCTACAACATCTCTGGTGTTGTAGATGTCTATGGGCGAAGGTAACCACTTACCATCAGGTGGTCCTTCTGCTCGTTTGCCGTCCGCTATCAATAAAAAAAAATGGCAAATGCAGTATTACCCGTGTGTATGATTACACAAGAAAATACATGAAAAAATATTTTTTACTGCAGATATTTTCCTTTTTTATAAATATTTTTTTTACTTCATAAACATTTTAAGTCGATCTACATTACACTAGTTACGTACTACCTGTAAAAGCTATCAACTTAAACGGTCAGCTACTTAAAGAGGATTTTCACAAGTTTCAAACTTATTTTCTTACCACACAAAATGAATAATTGATGACTTTCTTAAAAAAATACTTTACTATTTCTTAACACTAACACTTTACTTTATCAATTTCTTAAAGAAGGTTAATTTAAGACTCTCTAAATTTTAAGAAATATTCGTGCCGAAAGTAGGAAGAATAAGACCCGGTGATATGTTATCAATCCCCTCTTAAATTATTTTTAATTCCCCACTTTGGTCAAAAACACGTTATGTCCCTAAAATGGGTTGAAACCGCGCACGTAGTATCTTCACTCAAGGCGCTTCTCTGATTATCCCGTTAATAAAGGGTTAAATAAAATACATTTTATCCTTAAATTAAAGAAAATGCTACATTTTTGACTTAAATCCTTTCTTAATGTCATTACCATATGGGGAGAACATTTGTGAATTTTATTATAATACATAATTTGCGCTCCTGCTATGTCTTTAAATAATTGTCAATGAAATCAATTGGAACATTTAAAACGTTTGGGATGCAATCTGTCACTTCCATTTACTATGATCACATATTCTATTTACCAAGATCACATTTTGATTGGCACTACGCATAACCATGACGCAACTCTATATACGTACAAATACAAACAACTTATTGTCGACGGAACAGTCGCATTCAAAGACCTTTCTCATTGAAATTAGTTCAAGTGATTGGCATAAAACGCTGTATCAACTCCCAGTACAGTGACGCAGTGCACTTGTGTATTATGACCTATCTATTATGCTCTAAATTTTACAATTCTATTCATTCATACTTTCAATTTTTATTTGTTGTAGTTATTGTTTATTTATTTATGGCTTTTAGGCGTGCCATTTGACTAAAATTAACTTTGTCAATGTCGAATATAGTGCAGACAACGCGATGGAGATCGGTCACTTAAATATTGAGGAAATGAATCAAATAAGAGTAAGTTAACGGTTCGAAAATAGAAGATCATGTTTGTTATTTTCTTGATTATTTAAATGGTTTTAAAAAGTTATAGAGTATCAGATCAGAACAACAGGTACACCTTTATATGGAAGAATAAAGCTACAAAATTTTGACCCGCTGTTTTATTAATTGATATTTTATATAATTAATACAAGGTAATGTTTCATTGTTTTCATTTCATCATGGTTTCGTAATACATTTAATTATTCAATTATATATTATTGCGGGCAACTTTTAATATGCATCTAACATTGTATGCATGTTTTGGTATTTCTATACTTAAGTGTGTTATAATAGCTCTTGCCCGGTGTGTTGGATTCAAAGTTTCGTACAAAGTTTGTTGTTTTTTTCAAACTTGCAGCCGAAAATTTTATAAGCTAAGATATACGAAGATATACGAAATAGTCTGTAAGAAGGATATAAATAATAAAAAAACTCGGTAGTAGGTGTACCGGTACCTTACACGACTTTAGTGTATGCCGTACTAATAAATATCTACATATAGAAATATTTTTTTTTCAATTAAAATTATTTAATAAGCAATTTTTATTTTAGTTTCTATTGGCTATAAAGATATCTTATACATTTCTTTTATATACATAGATGTAGATCTATTTAGATAAGGCAAAGTGAGACAAATGAATTACTTTCAAAAAATGTTAAGAAAATGATATCATTTTCTTTATATTAAGGATAATCCTTAATATTAAGGATTTCCTTAATATTAAGGAGTATCGACTTGAGGAACGAGTGTTTAAAAATTTTCTCTATCTCCCCTTCTCATACCACCAAGGGGGAATTTCCAAAAAATCTTTCTTAATGCTCCCCTTTTGAGAGTCAGTAATGCAAGGGCTTTATTTAGGTATATAGAGATATAATAAAATTAGAGAAAAAGAAACAAATATCTAATATTCTTAAATTTACATCTTGTATTTGCCTTACCTCTATTTATGTATATGGTAAAAATAATTTGCTCATACTATTGAAATAGTAAGGAAATAAATCAAACATCGATTGTTGTATCGACTATCAAGTAACAAGCCACGGGGGAATTAAAATGGTATTGGTTATTTTAAACCGGGACGTCCGGTGGCAATTCAAATATAATCGGATTAACCGAGTTTAGGTGAGTTCACAGTTTCAACACCAAGCCACTACATTTTGCCGATAACTCAATAATAGATAGCTCGCCAGAACTATTGTAAAATTTTTAAAAAAGTGTACGCTCTATCAATGAAAGCCTTTTATGTTACATAGAACACGTTCATTGAGTTTTCGTAATACTGTTATGAGAATATTACTTTACTATCAGTTTAATAACAGTTTAGACCAACGGTATTTGATTCTGCGTCTTTAAAAAACGTGATTGAGAGCATAAAGATGTTATAATTAATTAATATACAATGATAAAAAAATGTATTGTTAAGTTTTCAGACGTGTAAACATATTGTTTATGTGAATTAATAAAGATTTATAATGAAATATGTAAGTATTATAAGTATTAGGTACCGTTATGCTTATTTGACTTATATTTATAGGCTGTAAGATACATCCAAATATGCCTGTAGTATATAATATTACAGAAAGTAGCAACTTATACTATCACCAAATTATCTCGCAACTTATATCAGCGGTGTACCGCGGCACAGGACATTGATATTGACATAAATACTAAAATTTTGACATAAATTCAATAATTAAAGTTTTGCTTAGTACTTGTGTTTCACTTTTACATCACACGCATTGCGTTACGCGTTGCCAAATAAAGGTATAATAAGGAATTTGAATTTAATCCAACCGTCGCATTCAGTCGGACACTTCTCGATTGAGTAAGTTAAATAAATTAATTAATTTGCAAAGAACATTGACCCTTGGCATGTATTGATATTGGACTTATTAAAAGGTCAACCCTAATCGTTTGATGCGCTAGCGCCGGAAATAGTGCATTAAACGCGTTAAAGTCAACCGTGATCGATCACTGCCGGTTCATCGAGGCTCCATTTCCGCTATGAGGCGACAAACGCAAATCGATAGAAGGACCATTACATTCATTATAATAGTCCTCTGTCAATTAGTTCACATTATAACAAGCTCGTAGTGACGTAATGGAACGCCGTGGACATGTAAGCATGGATAATTCTGGGTTCGATCCTCCATTTGTGATACGCGGGATGTTAGAAGTAATAAATCAGATGATATTTATATATCAGACAAGTAATTTATTGTAAATACAGGTCTAATGTGTAAATAGTTTGTAGTAAAGAGAGTAGGTACTGGTAAAATTTTGACATATATATGTACCCATCACATCCAAGCTTTTTTATAACAGTTCAGTTCTGTTGTTATGGCTTTTACAATTAAAATTCGCCAAAAGGGAAGTCTAAAATTCTATTGAAAAACTACTACAGCGCTATGTGATTGACATTCTCATCTTGCTAAAGGACAAAAATAGACTATTACAAAAAATTCAATCCTGTATTCTAATAGTAGCATCACGACAAAAACCAAGTGTTGTTAAAGAGTTTTCCTGAAAAAAAATATATTAACTTTTTGAATTTGGCTTTTGAATTCAAAGCCAAATGCTTTGAATTCAGGAATACGATAGTTCTTTTGTTTGGACCAGAATATTTAAGTTTTTAATAACCAAACCACCTTTGTCACCTTTACCAATATTATATTTTGTTTGATATAATTTATATATTTTCTTACAGCGGTACTATATGTAACATGCAATACAATATAACAACTGTCCAAACAAACTATTTATTATAGCAATATATCGTTGGAACGTTCATTCACCTCTGATTGAGAGTAGAATGGGGAGACATGTCAGGCTGTGAATGGCGTTTCTTTTCTTCAACATTCGAAAGTATTCGGAAAACCAAATGTATATGTGATACTGCGTTACAATACAGCATATTTGTTCCTTATATCCTTAGCACCAAAATTTCTAGTAAGTTACTATTAGAAGTGTTGTTGCAAAAGATGCGAACAATCTTAACTATTTGGCGGCAATACAATAGAAATTTGTGTGATAAGAAGGTTAATTTAAGAAGTCGATATTTCTCTAAATCTTTTTAGGTCAATATTATAATGGTAATTAAGTATTTCGAGTAAGCAAAAATGCTTCCTATTGACATATTTTGTATTATATAACATATATGTGTATTTTATTATTTGGTTGTGACTAAATTGTACCTAACCGAAGTTGAAATATGACTTTCTAGCAATTGTTTTAAGAGTTAATATTGTTTGTTAGAACTTATAATCCGAATAGAGGGAGGGTGACCCTCCTTCGTGACTCATCCGTACCAGCTGGCGTGCTTAGGGCATCTGCATACCTAGACACTGCCAAATGATATATTGTAAGGGGAATTACACACGCGATATACTTTCGCATCACTGAGTAATCGAAACCGGATGATTTTAAAGTAAACATTATGTTTTGAAAACTTCTAAATAATAATATTCAATGGGCGTTTAATTACGTTGTGGACGTTGTCCTTGATGCAGATCTACATTATCAAAATTACTTGTATGGATTACTGCTTGCTTATTGAGATTTTTTATGTATTTTTTTTAATGTCACATATTAATTCTTTTCAATTTGAAGCTAAAACTTTAAAGCATCGAAAATGTAATACACATAAAAATACTTCTCAAACTAAAATATTTTTGTAAATAAACTACAGAAACATAAAGGGACAAACCCTAACTGAAATGAACACGACAAGGCAGCCCTTTTGTGAATCTTTGTCGCGTGAAATGCCTGCTTTACAGTTCTAGTGAGTGCTCTACGGTGGTTATAATAAAGACTAGAGGACATTAATCTTAAAATCAAATAAAAAGCTATATGATCTTTTTCATATTTAGAAATACAAAATAAATAAAAGAAATTACTAGTGGATCCTCCATTATCGCCTATTGTTCATTGTACATGTTCATACGAAACCCCGAAAAGAACATCTAAATGAGGGAAATACCCACGCTTAGTCAGGGGCTGCTTTTGTGAAAATTCACGAACAAAGTTGTGTTTCCATTTGGATAAATCTGCATAAGCGGTACGGTGTACGATATTTGACGGATACGTTATAAAAAGAGTTTTGCAAGATTTATTTAAGCGTTTATTTATTGTACACATAAAAGTTCGCTTTATTAACAATATATTTTAATTGTAGGCATAATTTTAGTGCTAAATAATGAAATTGTTTTATTGTTCGATGCATGTAATAAAAAGCAATTCTAAACCAAATTTAAGATAATCTAATAACTTAAAACCTATCTCCAAATAAATAGTAATCGAACCGTCACTTATTTAAATATAGTGTACGGTTCAGGAAACTACAGTTAGAAATTAATTCTTTAAAAAAATTAAACAAAAATACATGAAGTTTACATGTAAAAATAAGCTTAGATTTCTTATAAGTACTTGTAATTTTTCAACAAATGTCGTCGTGTATGACGCCGACACTGTTAAAGAACTATTCACCATACACGACGTAACCGTCTATGTTGTAGTCGTGTGATCGAAGCCTACAAAGAATATATTTTAAACATAAAACACCGCAACAACACGGACAAAAAAAAAAAATTAAAGGAATAGTGAAGTATCTTTTGAATTATTTGACGATGTAAGATTAATTAATTAATTAAAAAAGTTAATTAAAAATGAAATTTAAATGTAATAAAATATATCACCTTTATATTTTAATTATAGTAAGTTTTATATTCGAGACACAAACGTAACAGTATTAATTTCCCTAATAGCGTTGGCGGACGCAAAAATAAATTTGCTTCGCTTTCCTACGAAAGCATAAAGGCACCTACTTACTTAACATTCCATATTTGCTTTTTGCTTTTTTGGTATGTACGAGAGGCGTAGCAGTAATAAGTATTTATTTAAGGCTGTAAGAAGTGTTACTTCTGTTTCTACGGAAACTCCTTCCTTCCTTATTTAAAAGATTTTATTTAAAACTCGGTATTATAATTACATGTTTAATATAGCAAATACTATTAGGAAAGTTATAAAGAATCAAAAAATATTAGGCACCAGTCATGTATATCATTGAAGCTAAATGAGAATATGTTAACTAAAATAAAAAGGTGGCGTAAAATTTTACGAGACATTAGTCAATGTTGATTATTTTAGGTTGGTGAGATGATAATTTCTAAAGAAATGATCACAAATTTTATCAGACTTGTACTGATTTAATATAACTACAATCCTGATTGAGGTATCTGATGGCTGTCGTTGGTTAGTTAGTGTTGTCTCTCTTTTATGTATCTTCCAATATACTCTACATAGTACTTGTAAGTAATACTAATTACTTTTAGTAGAGTTTTTTTGTCTTAGAAAAAGTCCGCTCAAAACTAACTACAATGTACAATGTGTAGCGTTTATTTCATCGAAGTTGTAGGCACTTTAGTGATCACATAAATTTAAATAATACTATGCCTAAGCATGAACAGTCGTAGAATCATTAAAGTTGCGTGCGATAAATATGCAATATCATAATGTAAATTTCTTTTATCGATAGTAATATTTGTTGATAACTATTACTACATTCTATGTTGATTTTTTCTAAATTTCGGAATTAACAGTGTGAATTAAATTTAAAATACTCTTTCCATGATCTGTATTTGAGCATACAAGCAAATACGTTAATATATTGTTATAATTATTGTTATGGGTTCGATTCCCACTCCAGGAAATGTTAGTATTTTCATTTCCTGGGTTTGGTAAACAAGGTAAAGCGCGGCGTTGAATTCCGCCACTCAACACGCAATGCTTAATTCGGCGAAAAGTGAGGAACGGAATTGTTATAAGAGAACGGAGTGTCCTAACACTAGGTTCTCAGGTTCCCTCTACCTACCCTGCTATATGCGGGATATAGCGTGAAGTTAAAAAAAAATTGTTATAATGATTGTTACCGGTGAACCAATGCTGCATTAAAGAAACAGCGAAATAAAACTTCGTTTTAGGTATACAATCTTATTGTTAGGAATTGAATTAGTATACTCTTAACTAAATTTATTGGTCAATATGAATTAAAATTCATTTGTCAATTGATGTACGTAAATCTAAATTTGCCTTAGTGTAAGATTTGTTTACATTTCATGTACTTTGTGCGATAGTAGTTTTATAATTTTTCGCTAAAACAAATAGTAAAAAGTAATTAATTAGTTCTATTCTTAATCAAAACAATTTTTTCTTAACCTTTCCTAAAATATACGTATATTGTTATTAAGCATGTTAATTTTTTTCTACGATAATAAGCAATATATATTTGATATTTAAGTGCTAAAGGTGCACAGCCATTGGTTGACAAATTGTATTGTTGAGAAACGTTCCTGGTGTAGATATAAGGTGGTGTACCCGAGCCGACTACGGGCGGACAAATAGGCTCTACTTTTAATTCAATATAAACGTAAGCATTAAACACTTTTATCGTGCTGCTTGGATATATCGCTTTATAGGTACGTTTAATTTTTATTTACTTAAATATATAGTTATATAAAATAGGAAACTTTTAAATTTTTAAATCTGTAGAACATGCCACTAATTATTATTGTTATCAGAAACAAATTAATAAAACACTTACTAGCTACACCGGTAAATCCTAGATAACGGTTTCAAGGGTCTTCTAAGAATAGTCTTTCAACTTGCAAGTAAACAAACAGACCGGATAGTTTTTGTTCACAGAACGAATCGATGGTTAAAAAATTCGCCGATACACATTTCGTAAGGCATGACGCACTGCAACACGAGTGTCGCCAGCCTCAACTGCGGTCGGTGCGGGAGTCACTGTACTTGGAGTAGCTAAACTTGTGTAGGAGGAAGCGTAAGTAGTATCCTGTGATTTCTGCGCACGAAGCGATCTTCTAGCGACATCTCTATATATTTTAAATATTAAAGTCCTGAAGACATTTTAAGGCGCCATCTCGTGGGAATTACGACAGTCATGTCTATATTATTTCTAAAACAACTATGATTATAAGTAAAAAGAGAAAACATTGTAATTTCCCTTATTTATAGTAAAATATTTAAAAAATTATAAGAATAACGTTTTTTTAATACTTTAAGTATTCGGGTGAAATTATATTGCGTCGCCATCTATCGTAGATGTTAAAATTTTAAAGAACTTTGGCATTTCGTGTCGTGTTTACTTGTTACGACGAAACAAGATAGATGGTGCTATGTGCTTTTGTTATTGACGACATTGGCGTAATGCTTGAAAACCCATTGTCTTTTAAGATCGCTTAATATTTATTAAATTTCATTTTATATTAAAAAAAAAAACAAAGATTATTAATATTTAAATTTAAAACATTTCAGTTGTTTCTATTATAATTGAAATTACAAGTGTACGATTTTATAATATACCAACGAAACTATAAAACACCTTTAGAGATCTGTTTACTTGGCTGTGGTACATGTGCTGTTGTGGTAATTTCAATTTCTTATTAGATTTAAAGACTGATTTAAAACTTACATAGAAAAAAGTCAAATTGATATGTAATATAATAAACTTATATTTATCCTTAATATTTTCTCGAAATAGTCTTACTTTTTGAAACAGGTCTGTAATATGGACACGTTTGCAGCGAGAAAACCACCCATCTTAAACGTGAATTGAATTTACGTTAGTGACGTATCTACCGACCGTTCAATCAAGCATCAAATTTAAATCAGACTAGCCTTCAACGAGCCAAAAATCGGCGGAAAGGATATTTGCATCAAGTAAATATTTCTCATCATTTAATATGTAGGTAACATGTTACGTGTATATAAACTTTTAAAATATAAATATTTCATGAAACCTATAGCTCCGCATTAACTACGTACTATAATTAGATACAATAATAGAACCTGTAAATACGAGACATGTTTTTCAAAAATACCTCCATTTTCATCTTTAGTTTATTTAAGACAAAGCCATAACGGAAATGTGTTTGTTTGAGCATAGACAGAGGATGTTTCTACAAAAATATTTCGGTGTCAATTAAACAATAGCCGTGTCCGTTGCTGCGTAACATCCGCAAAATGTCACACTTACAGCGTTATATGACCTAGCCCTAAATAATAAGCAGTTTGACAGTATTACAAGTATGTAATTTAAGTGAATTTCTTATTAATTATTATGTTTATTAGCATTTCTTAACTGCGATAATAAAAAGTCAACGATAAACGATAAGTAGATTATATTAAACAGTTAGTTGCTTATTAGAGTCTATATGCTGTATTCATAAAAAGTTTTTATATTAGTAATTAGAAACAATATGTATTATTCATTTTTAAGACAACAATACTTTTTATTATATTATTGTGTTCGGAAGTGCAACATTTAAAGTCACCCAAATTTGTTCTTGGTACTACTGCAGAATTTTGAGGCCACACACTACGTCGCAAACCCCAATATCATCCACACCGTCTAAATATGTGGCACTCTGCTACGGTGCGGTTTCGTGGGAATTTCCTTCCACGTGCCACTCAATTGTGGAATGGCTTACCTGCGGCAGTGTTATCAGGTCTATATGAGATCGGTGCCTTTAAAAACGCGTCTACATCCTTAAAGGCCGGCAACGCACCTGTAGCTCGTCTGGTGTTACACGGGGCCGTGGGCAAAGTGATCACTTACCACTAGATGGCCCGAACGCTCGTTGCCTTGTCCCTCCCATAAAAAAACCTATTAAAAACAAATATGAAAATCAAAATGCTACGTATGCATAGCTGTACTTTTAACAATTACGTAATAAGTTGTAATAATTTTAATATGAGTTCGGTAATGTTCCCTTTTTCCATTATTCCGGAACTAACCCCGAAAATAGTTTATAAATGACATTAACATATTTTAATATTAAAAAAGTACATAATAAACTTCCTTGAATGTTATTCTTGTCAAGCCAGTCACTGGTTTCTTTAGAAATCTAAGAAAAGCGACACACATTATCGCTCTGGATCTTAAGTCTGCATACTTATTATCTTTCTATCAGACTGTATAACAACGGCCTAGAAAGAAGATCTTTAATGAACCGTCCTAGAGACAAGTTATGAGATATTTTATTTGCAGCCAATATTGAACAGGTAGTAAATAGATAATACTAGAAAATACACCTTTTATACAAGTATTTTAAGCAAAAACGCAGAGAGCTTTACTGTTTTTTTTTATGTATAAACAAATCATTACGTTAAATATTCGAAACTAGAGATTGAAAAAATTTAGGAATCTAATCCTTCTAATATAGCATACATTTTTTCCATATTTTATATAGAAATAGAATAATAACATGGGTAAAGTATTTATCCTTTTGTTTTTATCAATACAATAAGCCACCGCAGCCGAGGTCCCTTCTAACCTATAAAATGTAAATTATTTATATAAAATCCACGTCTTCACATCTATTTTACATAATCATTAGAGGTTTAGTTGGAAGATATTTGCGGAAATTCATTAGAATGCTATGGAAGCCCCAGAGGCCTTCTAATTCAATGTTAGGGTGACCTCTTCATACAAATATCTTTTATTAAAAAGTTATTACTGAAATTACTCCGTTGTCACTATGTAGACACTAATACACAGTGAGAGTTAAAAAAACATAATAACATTGATATTATTCAATTCGAATCACTCATTCGCTTGTAAGGATGATAAAAAGTTTTTGCAAATAAGTTTGCACAACGTTTATATTTTTTCAGAGATCACTGCACTAATTCAATTATTATTTTGTGCAAGATGCAAAGGTTAGTGAAAATGGCACTGATCGATTGATTGATTTGTTCAGATTGATAAATGTAGCTTATGTAAGAATATCACAAAGAATTAAGAGAAATGGTAGATAATCATAAACCTAACTGTTTTTACTTAGAAAAAGTGAATAATTGAAATGAACAAAGTTCTTACAAATCATATAGAACGACGTGCTCACATTCTAATTAATTAGAATGTAGAAATAAGGGGGATTAATGAACAGCAAAAGTTGAATAGGATTTTTACAATGAGAACATACACGGAGGAAGATTTCACACATTTACATTTTTTACTTTCTTTTGAAGTTAGAAAAACTTTATTTATATGGTATAACTTAAAGATCTATACAAAACTGATGCTCAACCCCGAAGACATGATACATTCTCCAAGATTTGACCAAAAATATACACGAGTTAAAGAAAGAGAGAGGCTGAAGCTCCAGCACCAACTTTTAATTTTGCACCGTATAATATGTATTATTTAATATGAAAAGATATTCTTTTGTTTTTAAAAAAAATAACATATTCAGACTGTATTTCTATAGTATCTACTTAGATAAAAGTCCCAATTTTACTGGCGGTTTCGTAATTGCTCCCTAATTAGTTAAAAAAAATAGAAATAATATTAATTCAATGTAAACATGAATAAAAATAAATACCTAAAGGAATATATAAATAATAGATTTTGTCTGGTCTTGTTAAATAAATATTCTTATCATAAAGAATATAAATATAATAATGGAAAGGACTGTATTTCTCCTAATACAATGAACAATGCTTAGGAATTAGGTCAAAGTTCCAACTATAGTCCAATGAATATAGGCTGAGGAGAGTTACAAATTTATTTTATAACTAAATTATTTTTATATATTATATACACATATTATAAAAATATATTAATTATTTTATGACAGCGAAAACACTTTGACTAATTCCACCTTTGCGTATGTCTAAAATTACTATAGTTTAAGCGAAAATATTTATTTCGTTCATATTATAAAACAGTGCAATGAAACATTCAAAATGGAGCAAGATTGCAATATGCAATATTTTTCAAGAGCAGAATAAACTTCATATAAGAATCATAAAAGAGTGTATTCAGTGGCAATAACTGATTTTTCTTGGTACAAAATGTGTCTTAAATATGCAATAAAGAAATGGAAGCTTTTTCGATTTCCTAAATATAATACCTAATCCCTTTTTAAAACTGCGGTGATTTACCGCAGTTTTAAAGTATTAGTTCAGCGCTTCATAGTAAACTTATTTAACAATACGTCACACATGAAGCCAATCGTGGCGCAGAAACGCAAGCCTGCTACTGTAAACAAGGCAGGTGATGGGTTCGATTCCAACTCTAGCGAATAAAAATATTAAATATTCCTAATAAATCATATTTTTACTTAGCCAAAAACAAGCGGTAGTCATACAAGATTAAAACACAAACACAAATATTTTTGCTTATTCATGTTTTTCTTCGACAGACATATAGGACTTAGTGTCAAGATACTCCGTTCTCCACATTAGATACATTGTGCGTTGATTTGTTGAGTACCGGATATGAATATCTATTTCTTCACAGAGCGGGGCACAATAAAAATAATTTAAACATAATATTTCCCTCAAATGGGAATTGAAATCGCATCGTGCTATGATGGTCTCAATAAATAAGTTTTAGTAATAAAGTTATATTGTTTTATTATAGAGTTCCTGAAACTAGCTGTTAAATTATTTAGCAATACTACTTATAGGATTTTGATCAAAGGACTTGTCTATTTTTTCTGGGACCAAAAATGCAAATAGATTTTCCTGAATATGGTGAGCCATTGCCCGTAAAAAATAGTAGTCAGACGGTTGTATGTCTGTATTGTAAGGTGGCCGGAATAGAAGCTTAATTCCTCTTTATTAGAATAGCGGAGGCCTTTTTAGAATGCACATTAACACTTGTCTCCTCTATACGGATGTTATTCATCTTTTCAAATTTTGTTAGGTAGAGAGGTATCTCTACCTAACAAAATTTGAAAAGATATTACTATTTTTTTATATCTTTGTTCACCTGCTTCCACATAGACCCGTAGAATTACTTCTTTGAGTGAAGACATTCGCCACATACTTATCAAAAATATGCATTATAAGCCATTGAACCGAAAAAGAACGAAAAAGAACTTTTTTTCAAATTCACGGATGGAGCAGATATTTTTTTTTGTCTAAAAAGACTAATCTTAGTAATAATTCTTGTTAGGCAAGCGTTACTAAAACTAGACACGATCTAGAATAGAATTTATTGAAATTTAAGAAGAATTAGCACGTCACTTTAAGTTCGTGTAATTTAAAATTCAAGACAAGATATTATCGATTTCTATTCAACAAAGTCAAGGTTAAATCTTATAAACCTATTAAAGACTATCAAGTATAATAACTTAGTGCAATACGCTGGGGCATAGAGCGAGCGCGGTGGTCTCCAATACAAATGGAATTAATATTTAATCTTATTTTATGCTAAAGCTCAAGTGAAGCAAATCTAACCACTTGTACGTGATAATTATATACCGGATATTATAAAACTTACATTCTCCTAACATTTATTTTAGTTAAATTGTCGTAGAGACTGTGACAATGGGATGGGTTCCGTTACTCATATATTTACGATGATAGCCAGATTAGCATCAATAACGGTATGCCACACAATTCGAAGCTTTGATATGAACTTGAATAGCAGCTTCAGAAAGTTTTTTGACCTCTTTTGTATTTATTCATTTAAATAATAAATAGGATTTTCCTAACGAAACGAAGCAAACGTTTTGTTTTTACTTAACCAAAATATTATTTAAGTCCAGTATTGGAAATATAAAGAAGAAATTGGAGATATCTTTCTTTTGAACCAGCTTTTGTATATAATTTTATATTAAAATGAATATTTAATGAAATAGAATAAGTACATGTCGTAATGTGGTTGACATATTACGTAAATATTTTAATAATAATTATGTAACGTTGTTTATATTAGGCAAAGAAAATTTAGTAAAATCATTTTAAAGTGTCCTTTTCCATAGAGGCATTGCATTTGTTGGTAGAATCCAATACCGTTTTTATGGCATAGCTACTATCAGCCATAGATCTAGCCAAGACGGTGACGATTTATTTTGTCTATTCTATAATTCACCTATATTACTTTTTGACCGACTTCAAAAAAAGACTCTACTTTTTTTCATCTGTGCTACAGCATAATTTTTACTAGGTGAACCAATTTTGATGATTCTTTTTTTATACTATAGGTAGAATTTCTTATATGGTCCCATTTCGTTAAGATCTGATGAGTGGTTTTTGAGTTACTCGTAATAATTTTATTCTAATCTAAATGTAATGTTTCTGTCCTTTGATTTTCCTCTTTCACTGGTTCTCCCCATGAATTTTGGCATTATATATTAGTGTTTCTGCAATGATAGTAACTTCACCTATGTTATTACTATAGTTGCAAAAATACTTAACATACTTAAGATACCGTGGTACCAATTAAATTGCAGTTCGAAAAAGAGTAAGAACCGTGTCCGATGGTACCCGACAGCATAGCATGCAACATAAACACAGCACTCCAAATGTGTAAAAATTGTTATACAAGTAAAACCTTGAATAGCAAACAAGTATAAAAATTTATTTAATAACCATCGATGTAATTTGTCAGAAGCAATGATTTTTTTAGGCGAATATAAAACATTCTCTTACAACTTATTTACTCAGCGTCTACACTGCGATCAAACTACATTTGTTTGTACTCTAAAAAAGGTATCTCTACAATAACTCTTTATCTAGCAAGCTAGCTAGCAATGTATTTAGTTTCTTAAAAATTAAAGTGTCCGGGACTACCCGCCGCTCTCCTATACGTACTTTTAGGCAATATTTGTTGGATTATTTATAAATAATATTATAATGTAAGAAAACTATAATGGAAAATATGTAGAAAGTTTGTAAACTTATAAAACAGACACATACATTTACTAAAAATCGTACATAAACTGATCAATACCGCAACGTTAATAGGTAGTTTTGCGTGACTGATTGTATTGATTTCTTTACAATCAATTCGAGATTTATGTATTGGTTAAATATTTGTTTTGAATAGGTCATAATTTCTTGTGATAACATAGTTAGACCAAATTAGTAGTGAATAAGTCATGTTTTTAAATAGACACTCTTAGTGTTTTCTTGTTTATATAAATATAAATAAGGACTTTAAATATGTATTTGAATCACAAAGTTGCTAAAGACACAAAAATCCTCTTCAATGTAATAAAGCATTCGCTTTAAAATTATAACATCATTAGAATCCTATAATTACTAATTCTCGTCATGAATTCACCATTATCTTAATTATCTTGTATAATATTATTCTAAGAACACATTATTAATTAAGCGTACATAGGTAAGTACAATTGTTAAAGGATCGATTAACACTCGAGGGAATCTGACGATTTTGGCTTCCCCCATTCCAAGCACATTAATTGTTTAATTAAAGAAGTAGAGAAAATTATAATATTGTATAGTGAGCAGGTTCTCTACGACCACCTGACAAAAGCGTTCAATGTGCTGGTTTTGAAAATGAATGAATCATCGCGACTTTGACATATTTTGATTTTTTTTTGTATTCAATGTTTCAATTTAATTGTTTAACCAGTTGTGAACTTGTGGAGCATTCGTAACGGAATTTACTATTCTACTTTTACGATATTTTTAATATATCATTTATTTTTTTTATAGACAGCGACAACGAGAGAACGTTTAAAGTACCTTTTAGTAAGTAACTTTTCGTAGTTGCACATGTTTAGAGACAACATAAATAAATAACAAAATAAAAATCCCGTCCTTATATAAATTGTACTAAAAAGTAACATTATTACGAATAAATCAAAAACTACACGTCAGATCTTTACTAAATTAAAATTTAAGTCGAATAAAACTCCATTATAGTGTTATTAAATGTCACCATGGATAATACTTCTTAAATAAGACCGAAGTAAATAATTTCAGTGTAATTTTATTTAAGTATATTTATCAAATTTTATTACATGAAAAAGAAATTTATTTATTTTCTAAGCAAAGAGTAAGGCAGAATAACGGAAACCCTTTTACTACCTATTAATCAACATGACGCCGCATCACCGCAACTTACGAGTACAGTACCTTCCACGACGTCCACAACTGGGTCATCGACTGTTAAATAATAAATAAGAGGGAAAACTTTCGTAGTCTTTACAATTTTCAATCGAAATAGACATTCAGAACATATAAATAAAGATAAATTAATGGTTGTAAATATTTAGTCTTTAATTAAATGTGACCAGAGCAAATACTGCCGCGTTGCATTGGAAATACTTTCGGAGTTACCCGAATGTACATTTATGGTTCACAATAAATTGGACGGTAATTTTAATGCTTCCATGGATAACCGATAACAGTCTGTCAAATGTACTAAAATATTACAAAGGTCAAAATGTATCAATACGAGTATAATAGTTATAAAATGTGTGACATGCAGGTTTCAATTTCAAACTAAAGTCAAAGCCTGTTCTTTTGAGATTAATCAACTAATTAGTACAGATGCGAGTAAATAATTTATAATATATAATGGTAAAGGCATCCTGCATATGCCTGGTATATGTACGAAATCTAATGATTGTGCTCACCACATAAATATCTATGTATATTCCAATCCACGATCTCCCCTTGTAGAGAGCAGGAGATAATCTAAAAATTACATAATGTATCTGTTTCTTATAAATTACGTTTACTTATACATATGTTTAGTGCACCGCAGATTATTATGATTTTTAATAATAATAACATTGACTAAATCTTATTGGGGATTGTTATAGATTTTTTTCAATTGTAGTATTTGAAATTATAGTGAGAAGCCTAATTGATATAGATGTTTCAATTTTATGTGGTTTAGGGTTGTCGAGGACAAGAAAAATAGTTGAGAAGGGGAAATGTATAAAAGTGAATGTCGAGCGGGCGCGCGATTCAGTCGCACCGCGATCGAGAGTAGCAGCGGCCACGACAGGTGAGCCACAGCCAACACGCGGTCACTCTACTCGCTAACCGCGACTTATCCTTTGCCCAACTACATTTCTTCCGACCCCATGAGGTGAGCCCTTTATTTATTTATTGTTATATGTTATTATTTATTTATTATTGTAACAATGGTTTTGCAACGCGAATTAAATTTTTTACACTGTTCGTCATTTATATTAATTCTGAATTCGATGCGCATTTAAGCGGATTATAATTTTTAATGTACAATATGCCATCTCTATAATATGTGATATTTAAATAGAGGTTGAAAACATGTTGTTATATTTTCACCGCAGGATGTGAAAGCAAACTCGCTCTATTTCGTAATGCAAGAAGTACATACCCCCTCTCAACGACGCTGTGGCGTGAAAATTATCTATCGTATATTTACACATATTTAAACAGATTCTATTAGTGGTTTATATTGGTTGTTGCAAATTACTATATAGAATTCATAATTTTCTTTCTCTATCTAGAGAAAACAAAGGAAAACAAATAAAATCATATGCATCTCAAACTTGTTAGCATTTTTACTATATATAAAGAAACATTTTTTTATTTATAAATGTGCGAAAACTATTGCTACTTAAAATAAAAATCACTAGAATCGAACCCACCACTTCTTATACAGTAAATAATTCTAGTCAAAAGCTCTACCACAGCATAATTAGATTCTTTCGTAAATAAAATAATATTTCGAAATTAAATAATTATTAATAGTGTTTGTAAGTCTATTATAAAAAAAGGTAATTAACGATTACTTAGTTATTTTTTTTGAAGAATAAAAGTATATGGAAATTAAAAAAAAATAAAATGTAGACATTTCGTTCATGTGTAGCTAGATATACTTATGAGATGACCGGAAATGTTATGTTACGTTTTGTAAATACAGCGCGACATTCACAATTTTAATACTAACGTACCAAACAAAACTAATTTTGTATTAATTATTTACCTTTAAATTAGTTGATCTTAAATATCTGACGTCTTTCACATACAGTATGTTAATTATATGTGAATTAATACGATAAGCAAATAGTAAATTACAAGTTTATTAACCATTTAGTATATGAACGAGATAATTGCTGTTCTTAGCATCTATTACACCGTATTTGTTAAGTGTCGTATAAAATAATATAAAAAGGATTTGTTATGACTATTTACTTTAATGATAACAAAATTAAGATGTTTTGGAGATATTACCATCCGTGAATTTAAATACAAGCAGTTAGGTAGATATTCAAAGGAAATCCTAGTATTGAATAGTCTTTGCAAGTTCAAAGAACAATACTTTAGCGAATAAAATGAGTTATTTAAAAGCGGCAAAGCTATGAACGTTTATATTTACCAATTAGATAGAGATCGCTAGTATCAAGTGATGTCATGAACTTTTAGCGCCATGTTATTAGCATTCAAATACGGATTCTTCAGAGGACGGGACTTATAATTTTTTTATAGGTAATTTAAAAAAATGGTTTCAGTTTAGTATAAGTCTGGTACAGTATCGTTATCATCACGATCACGATTTTCGCGACATTCATATGCAGTGAAACAACGTTTGAACGCGATAGGAGTGGGTTCGATCCCCAATAGGATTATATGTAAATTATTTTCTCCTATTCTGATAAAACATAACGTGGTGCTAGGTTCTATACTGAAACGCATTACAGTTAAGAGTAGAAATGGAATAACTAGACTCTAGTCTCTCTCTTACTAAAAATGCGTAGTAGCGTCACACCTTTTCCGCATGCAATTCTATGCGTTTTTAGATGACCACAACAATCTATTCACGTATATGTAGAGTTTAAATATGCAACTACGAATTACCATATCCACTATGTTTAATTTTATTTATAAATATAAACATTAAAAAGGAATATTGTAGTCAAACTATATTTTAAACTTTTTATAACAAAACATTATGTCGGCAATATTGTCTTCTTAAGAAAATGTGTCAAGAATGTAAATTACTTGGTAATCATTAGGTTCACAATACCTAAATCTATAGTGAAAATTATTTAAACTAATGAATACAGTTGAAAGTCAACAAATCGATTTGAATATACTTTATAGCTATAACTGTTGCACGTGGATCCAATATCCAATGAATATACGAGTACGTATGTGGAATTACTCAATTATGAGAATTTCAAGTTCAGAGTTCTACGTACGCTCTTGTGCGATCGGAAAATTATTGGAAATTGCTCTCGGTATTTCAATTACATGTTTTATTCCAATTGGTTTTAGTATTAATATTAAAATTTATACAAACTATTGAGTTAGTTTTGTATATAATGCAATGTTTTTAAGGTAGACGGAAAGTAAAGTGTCTTGACAATAAGTTCTCTCAAATGATGACAGATATGTGTAAAGCTGAACAAATAATCAAATACCCTACATAAAACTGTAATTTAAGCAACTTCATGCTTTTTCCTGTATAGCAGTATATAGGTCGAAAGGAACAAGTATTAAAACACTCTGCTCTTTACTTTATGCCCGAAATCGAGACATTGTATGTTGAGTGGCGGAACTTACTGTCGCACTTTTCTTACCATAATGGGATTTGGAAATGATGATAGCTTAAATATAAGTCATTATCTTGAGTGACCGAACTTACAACACGCTGTTACACTGCGCCAAGATGGCCATGATTTCAGATTATCCTGAATTGTGTACTTTAAGGTAATCTGAAATTCACATATAGTCAATTATGATGGAAATACAATGGCTTATTACATTACTTACTTTACCATTCTCTCCGTAAGCAAAATAGCAAATTTTAATAATATTTGCAATAATTTACTTGTAAATAACAAATGTGTGCATTTAATGACATGCTTAATTAAATTGCCATTATTATTACTCATCCAATATAAATGTTTACATTACATTGTTTAATAGATACCTATTATATTCAATGTTTATAGCAATCATATAAAATTCAATTAGTACAAAATCTCAACTGTTATATATTATATTTGTAAACTAAGGATTTCTAGTTTTGCAGCTGTTTAGATAAATATTTAAAATTACAAAACGATGTTGCAAATTTAAAGCGATTTTATTGAAAACTCATTCTGAGAGTCTGAGTGATAAAAAAGAAAAATAATTTTCCAACTGGGCGTTTCACGCCTCATTGACCGGATTCAAAGCCCGTACTAGTGTTTTATACCTGTAAAAGATTATTTACTGTATTTAATACTTTGAATATTTCATGAAGTCAGTGATGAAATAACTCGTAAAAAAGCGTTTCTCAAGTGAAATTCGTCAATATTTACAATGTCACAAATGACAATGGACAGTATACTTTATTAGAAGTATTTAATTGTTTATATTTATACGTAAATTCGTACAAACTTCTAATGCGTGTATTAGTTTTATGTATGAACAACGAAGAGATTTTCCTTAATGTTTTGAATTAAAAAGATTACATTTAATTCTTTTACAAATTAATAATTAATTAAAGAATCGTGTATAGATAGGTAGAATACGACGCTATTGTGTCAGTTTAGGGCGACATTCGACAGTACAAGTTATAATTGAAAGTTCAGTCTCCGCTGGCCGGAATTATTACATTTTTCTTAATTTGTATTTTTCATTTCGCACTGGCCTGATTAGACAAAGATAGTCAGTCAAAATCCAAAAGGAAACGGAAGTATTCGAAATAAAGCTAGGTTATGTGAAAATGTAAACAGTTTCATGATACGAGTATGAGCATTTTTAATAACAATAAGTATTAAACATAAAATTTGTAAAAGTATTATATATTAGCTTTGTTTTTTAACCAACATCGCCCATATAATTTTATTCTGTAGTAGGGGATAGAGGGTTGAGAAAGGTTGTGATAAAAAGCAGGGTTCTAATTCTAAGTATTTTCTAAAAATGCTTTGATAAATAAATTGTAGTGCCCAGTGTCGTGAGTTGTGATTTGTGAATGTATGCCTAAGTTAGTTACAGCGCATGGATATAATTTCTAGTTCCAAGTGAGAGGAGGAAGTCTCCCTAAGTAAGTTATAAAAATATTCCTGTTCAGATTTAATAAGTAAAAAGGAAATAAAAGGTTTAATGTTATGGATTTCTGTCTTATTAAAGAATTACTCTTCCTAATGCTTTGTCAGTTGTTAATAAACAAAAGCTTGTAAAAAAAATGACCACTCAACTCTTACTGTTCAGGATAAACCGTATTAAAATTGAGCTGTGATAGAATAGTATATTTATACCTACTTAAGCCTGGAACGCTTGAATATTTTCAAAACAGCTCTGGACCAATTTTTTATAAAAAATTTTAGTCAGTTTAGTTACTTTTTTTCGTAGTACTTAGCCGTCTGAATTGTTTTAATAACATAAGTATAGTTTTACTTAAGTATATATTACTTTTACCTATCATTATTCCACGCATAAGGCGGCAAGTTTAAGTCTGTTTATCTGTCTGTCCCTAACATGCTGGTCACGATTCTCTTGGACAAACTAAACGTTCTTATAATTTTGTTACCTACGTAACTTAAGGCATGTTGTTTACTTAAAATATTTGATGTCCTTTTACAATCTGTTTAGATAACAACGTCACATTATAAGTTTTTACTGGAGAAGTTATTATTATGAATAAAGCATAACAATATATCGTTAAAAGAAGCAAACGTCTTATTGTTCAAATTTAAAATCAATTAAAATATTAAACATTAATACTCAGGCAGACATTTTTTCCAATGTCTGATAGTATATAGTCGTAATTGTTTTCAATTATTTAACAGTTAAGTAGTTATATAATATTGTACATTTCTAAATACATACGTTAATTGTACGTTTGTTGGCTATAAAAAAGTCCACTCCAATATTAACAGAAGTATAATTTCCCTAGAACAATTTTGTTTTTTTTTACCTACTTAAAAAAAGGAAAGGTTATCAATTTGACTGTATTTTTTGTGTTTACTACTGCATAACTTGTTTCTGGGTGAACCGATTTTGATGATTTTAAAACGTTTTATTCGCCTAAGCCACAATTGTTAGCATTTTTGTACTCGAGGATTCTAATACAATATACCACGTATCTAATGTGTTTCTACTGTTACATAATTTTCATTATTATCTAAGTATAAGTATTTATTGTGTTAAAATTAGCTAGACCACCCGTTTTCGCGTAATAATCGTATTCGTATTGCTTTAATAAAGTGCAAATCACTTTAATATAAAAATATACGTTGCACACATGGTAGGGTACGTATATTGTTTATTTTATAATATATTTCTGATGGCTCATCTTGCACTCCTTTTCCACATAAATTTTAAGTGTGCTGCATTTCAAACTCCTCCTTTTATATTACTTGCATTGAAAGAGGATCCGTAGATTTAGATATATATATTTTTTTAACTTCACGCTGCAACCCGCATATAGCAGGGTAGGCAGAGGGGACCAGAGAACCTAGTGTTAAGACACTCCGTTCTCTTTCAACAATTCTGTTCCCCACTTTCCGCCGAATTGAGGCATTGCGTGTTGAGTGGCGGAACTCAACGCCGCGCTTTGCTTTGTTTTGTTTCACATATTAATTAATTGATATCAATTTTGTCACCCAAGAGTGTGTATGAGCTTTGTTCTTTTATCAGTGAAATCAATTTGGAAGCTATCATGTATATCAGAAGACAGAAAATGTCATAGAATTTATATTCTATTATTCTATAATAACATTTAACATAATATGCTGCATGCAACTTGATCATACAAGCATCGAAGCTTGTATGATTAGTTTTAAAAAATAATAAAAAAAATCGAATGTCTCAGAGAGCGATTATTAAGAGATAGATAAAGATACTTTATTATTTTTTTTTAATTATATTGATAAGTTATTAAATATTTATATTGTTTAATCACATTAACAATATTCTTTGACCTTGCAAATCATTTCATCTTCCACAAAGGCTTTATCTTTCACGAGTATTGCGCTGGATCGGACAGTTGCTTTCTTTCTTGTAATAACGTTATAAAAACCTAATAAAGCTTGGTAGTAAAGAAAGTTAATAGGATTTTTTTATCTATTATACGCCCTGACTTGGTTTGTGTGTATGTATATATTTGCTTACTATGGAGCAATCAAAAGATTCGGTAGAGATTTTAGTCAGTAAACTTGGAACATGATTAGGTAAACAAGCCGAAATTTATAAAAAAAAGCTTAGCCAATAGCAAACATGTAGAGTACACAGGAACATTGATAAATGATATGATAATATAAGTATATCCTAATAAACAATGCACGAAACAAAAGAAGACTAAAAAAAGCAGTATTTGTAATTATAAAAAATGTAGCCTCGTTTCAGGATTACCCCGAGCGTAACTTTAAAGGAAAAGTTTAATAAATATCTAGTAAATCCTTAATGAAGATAAAGTGTTGTATTAATCCTCCCGGGGAATCATTGCAAAGACCTGTAGCTTAAGAAATCTTAAGGAAAACGAATGTAAATTATTATTTATTCTGTAAAGATTTGTTTTATTCAATGTATCATAAAATAAAATAAGTATTCCTTTAATATATTCTACAGTAATGTACAACAACATGTTGCTAGAAACTATTTGTGTTGTTGTTTCTAATATAATTTTGCTAAATAAGTAGAAATTAGGATTTGCAACTGTCAGAATGGTATAATTACTCGGTGGTACTTGTAGTATATCCATGTAAAATAAATTGTAATATGTGTAATATCTATTATATTATGTCATTTTATTCGAAGATATGACAACCAAGTAGAAGTATCCGTAATTTACAAAGCTACGTTTGCAATTTTTAAGAATAAAATAACTGTCTGTGCCTAACACAAACATATAGAATACAGAACAAGACTATGTACCAGAAGTTAAATTCTACGACACAAGATGGTTAAATATGAGTATAGCCCTGAATTTCGTTACTAAAGTTCACTTGTGTTGTATAAGTTTATTTATCAATACGTTTAATTTTCGTTTGTCATCCTCCGATAATCGAATCGGACGCGTCATTTGTGAATAAGCATCAAAATGATGGTGGCGCTCGCGGTAAATTTTAATTCTCGCAATAAAAAAATGAATAACCAACGATAATAAAATATAACTATCACCGTGTTTTATAAAGCTTTGCACTTGTTGTTATCAAACTAAGAAAAGCTAAAGGTAAAGAAAAGCTAAACATATCGGTGATTTTTATAGAATTTTATTAAATTTACTAATATTCGCCACAAAAGTAACGACCAGTTGCGAAGCGTCCAAGAAACACGATACTTATCGGCTTGCCTTTTGTCAATTACGATAAATCAGTGGCGGATTTACCAGGAAGCTGGGTAAGCTGAAATGACGATTTAAAAGATTAGGGACGCTAAGAGAAAAGCAAGGTCGAGAATTTTTTTGCAAAAGATTGCAAAATAATAAGCTTGACAAAAATTTGGGATTGCAGATAACAATAAATACATTTTTTTAATAACATTTCATAATTCATCAAAGATGAGAGCACTTATATTATAAACTTTAATTTCTTTTCTTTATAATAACTCCAAATATGTACGTTAGCAAAAAAAATATTAATTTTTGCATTTTTCAAAAAAATATTTTCTCTCTTTATTTTAAAACTAGATATTTCGACTTTTCGCTCTATACTCGTATAGTATTCGAAAGTAGGCTTGATAGGCAGCAACCAGTCTCGAGGCGTCTATATAACACTGTTCCCATCGAAGAAGTTCGCGAAGAAATATTATATGAAACACTGAATGCCTTGTCAGAAATACCAAGACTGTGCCTGTGAAGACTGTGTTTATCGATTATTTTCTAACTGTGATGTTTGCAAGGCCAAAAAGCGGTTGGTCCATCATTGAATAAAGTGTCTGGGGCTACCCGCCATTTTTGTTACGGCAAAAAAACTAGACCTTATTATAAACATTACATTTTGAAAAAATGTGATATAACAGTACAAGATTTGATTATTATAAATAAAGAAATTCATAATTTAATATTAAATATGAAATAACACAGAAATATTCTGTGTTTTTATATTTATTTGCGTTTCATTTAAGTGTGCGGGGCTACCTCTCCTTCCCCAACATATATTACATTTATCATAATATATATTATCTATCATACTATATATTTACATTATCATGTCCTTTTTTAATGTTTTTTGCACCAATACGTAATAGACTATGCTCCCTTCTTCAAAGGTCTGGTTGTCTGACAGAGATTGCTATTAGCAATAAGACCGTCTTTGCACGCTCTGTAATAATTTTTAAATCCTTGTATATCGTTCTATTGTATTGGTTTTGTGTGCAATAAAGTGTGTCTATCTACTGTGTAATTAGATGTGTTAACTAAACATCGTATATTTTGGACGACACTCACAGTGTAAATGATACGGTAATTATAAATAATTATTTTAATTACTAAACTCATACATAAACTTACTTCATAAATAAACTTCTCTCTCTCTCTCTGTGGTCGGCCTGTATGGTTGAAAGTTGGAGCAGTACGTCCATTGTCCGCAGTGCCTAATACATATAAAAAAATAGGCCTTATGCATTTCTTTGTCTAATTTTCGTAAAAAGGAGTCCAAAGTTCCTTCACCTTTTCATAATATATAGTGTAATACAGATAATGACAACTTCAGCAATTTGAATTTTTTTTTCGAATAAATATTAAAAAAGAAAGTTCTTTAGTTTTTTCATAGATCGCATCACATAATCCATAGGCCGAAGGGATAATTAAACTATATTATGCTCCTTTTCTAAATATCAAGTTTCATAAGTCTCTGCTAGTGACGAGGGAAAAACTTACATTCTATTATTATCTATTTCATTGTTGCAGTATTGATTTTTACTATCTTATACTTTTTATTTATATCCATTATATTACGCCCTCTTCTCCTTGGCACTATACTTGTAATAGTTTGCGATATATTTGCCACTAAAACATTTTACAGGTTAAGAAACAATAAAATATATAAAAATATCATTTTATGAACACATACGCACCCACGCTCATATAGAGTTTTGTCGAATTACTACAGATGTTCAATACACCAATTTATAAATAAAAGTCAACCACTTCAAAATCGTAAAGTCGTCAGTTGACAGAGAAGCGCCATGTGTTTACGTGTTGATTATGTTTATAGCTGTTTTTTTTTTTCAATTATGTAATTTTTAAATAAACAAGTACAAAAATATTCCTATTGCTAAATTAGTTATTGGTAGTACCTGCTTAAGAAAGACGTACTCATGCTAAGTTATAAAAGATAGAATATTGACACACATTACACACGATGTCACGATTTATTCGCCGTCGCTTTTACTATTGTATTCAAATCGAACGTGTGACAAATGAAAGATAGATCTTAAGGAATGTGGATAGCTGCGATACTGATACATATATAAGCTTTATATTACGCATATTTATGGTTATAAAATCTATTTATTTCTATTATCTGAAGTGCTTCTCCTTGCTTGCTGCGTCATGATCTACTGTTGATCCGATCATAAAAATGACTATATTTCTAAGATGAATATATCCCATCATCATAAAATGGAGGCGATAGTAAAGCATCGAACACACCATTAATACATTGCGTCCATTTTTATCAATTTGACATTGTGATGAACAACCTACTTGTAATAGCGGAGTAATTTATCCCTAAGTACTTTTCATTGTCAGTGATATTCTTATAATAGCAGAGCTTATGAAGTGCATTAATAGTGTATATTTAAAATTAACGTCTGTTGAGACTTTCGTGGTGTATTAGAAAAGTATGTAAATATACAAACATAGATGAAGGGTTTATATTTCCAAGGAAGATTTGAATTTAAATTATTGAAAATGGACGGCAACTGGAGAACGTACGTACATGAATTGTCACAAATTCACAATTGTAAATTCTCTCAGCCTGTACTACATGCAGTACATATCTCATCTTAAAAAAAGGATGTGGCGACCTTTGATCTTTCATTTTGTCTCAACTCTTTTTTTTAAAGTTTTAAAATTCATCTCCATCTTTACTCATCTTTTTTATGCAACTCTCCTCTTTATAACCTAGGAACAGTATTAACCTACTATGTTCATTTCTTTTATGGCTAACCTGTTTGCTCGATTTCTGTTTTAGTAACGTTACTTAAGTGTTGACAATATAACTTTCTTGTTTTATAGGACGCACACTGCGTATACGTGAACATGAGCGTACATATTTTAATAATAATGTGAGGAGCATGCTATTGATAATTTCATTAATGACCGTTTATTAAAGCCACGAGAAGACTTGTCATGGAATAAGAATTTTAGCGTCGCAGTTTTAGCGTAAACGTAAAACTAGTTTAAAAGTTGATACTGCGCACTGAACGTGTGTGTTTATAGGTGAAATTGAGAACATTGAAGGTTTCTAGCTTTACAGCCTAGCGTCATAAAGATTTCTAATCTAGTATGTTAGAGGAATTTATTGTATTGATTGAAATATTAATGCAAGTAACTTTATAGAAATCCAATTAGATGCAATGCATTGGAAATTATAATTTTCGATACGATATATCGTATGATTTTTGTGTAAGAACTTGCCATGATCATTTGCAGTTTGAATTGTTATAAAATGATATCTCAATAGAATTATTGTTATTTTAAATGTTAAATACATATATTATTATGGATATACATTTACCTTTACAATAAAACATGAGAATAATATTTTTAGTTTTTATGAAATATGAGTAACGAAGCCTTTAGCCAATCATCAGTCTTCTTCATGGCCGTTGATGGTAAAAAAAATGAATATGTTTTTTTATCATGACCACCCAAGCGATTCCGATAGTTGATTATGAAATACGTCAATCATTTACACGCATACGCACACACAAACGATAAAAATTATTTTGATTCGTTATTGATTTATTGAGCCTGGATCACGGCCTGCTATCAATACTATGTATTTCCATTTACTTGATAAATGTAGCGACGTGTGCCAAAAAGCTTCTTATTTTTTATAGTTCATGTTATAGAAGTTATTAATTTTTCTTTTTTCACCTTCAGTAATGTTCGACAATATAAAAAGGGCTACTGCATATTTAATAATACTCAATTTATAGCTAATATATTATGTACATAAACTAAGCTTATGTTAGTTTTTAGGTCCATTTTACTTCATCGATAAGGAGAATTTATTAAATTTAGAAAAAAAGTACCTTATGATACTTACTTATTACATGTGTATCAGTGGCGGAGCGTCAATAAAACACGATCCCCACCGGTCTACCTTTTGTAACAATAAATTAGTGGCTGATTTATTAGCAGAATAAAAAAAATTGGGATGGAAAATACCGTTTCATCCCATCCATATATACTGGCTTATCAATATGCCAGCCTACCTAAGTATACCGGCATATCTAAACCTAACGGCTTCGCTTTTTAATATTTTCACTCCTTGCCACTGATGTACGAGTATACATATATAATTCAATTACAAATCCTACTGAAATCATGTCTACAAGATTTTAATGAAAAATAATAGTTCTAACTATTTAATAATTTTAAAATTACATTAATGTCTACATAGAATTCGTGAGGTCGTAATGTAATGTGAGAAAGCGGAGACTTTTTACAACAAGATATTTTGATATCAATTCGACGAAGATTCGATCATTACAAAAAAAAAAAGACGTGTGGCACTCGGAGACTGCTGCGGTAAAGCTATAAAGCGTAACATTTTTTTAATAAATATTTAAAAAATAATATTTTAATAATATTATTTATAAATAATTAATAAATAATGCATTATTATTGATTATTTCGTTTTCGGTTTGCCGAAACTCTTTGCCTCGAACTTTGCGTCGTAGCCCAGGACACGGTTTTTAGTCTTCTTCGAACTGCAATTTAATGTAATTTAGCTTATTTATTGAGAGTACTTCAATTGGTATCACAATATCTTAAATATGTTTAATATTTATGCAACTATAGTAATAACATAGGTGTAGTACCTATGTTATTAATATCGTTGCAGAAATACTAAGATATTATTCCAAAAATCATGAGGAGAACCAGTGAAAGAGCAAAATAAGAAAAAAAATCAAATGTCAAAAACATTTACAAGTAAAATTAGTACGATTAAATGCAATTTTTCAGCAAGACGAGTGGAAAAGTGATATAATGTACCACCAAGTTTACTTCTCGATTGACGCGACCGCAAAAGTTCAAGAAAACGAGATTAAAACATCCTCACTAGATAAAAAAGTGAAGGAAAAACAGAAGAAAGAAAGCAATAAAAAAGATCAAATAGAAATACAACAACATGACGGAGCTAAAAAGATTTTAAAACCATATAAAAATATCCAAAATCTTTCTTAGAGAAAAAGAGACTGAATGGATTGTTCACGAAGAAATATTTGATGAAACTCTGATTGCCTTGTCAGAAATACCAAGACTGTGCCTGTGAAGATTGTGTTCATTTAATATTTGTTTACTGTGATTTTTGCAAGGCCAAAGAGCGGTCGATCATTGAATAAAGTTTCCGGGGCTACCCGACATTTTTTTGACGGCAAAAAACTAGACCTTATTATAAACTGTATATTTTCTTGAAAAAATGTGATATAATAGTTTAAAGTTTGATTAATATAAATAAAGAAATTCCCAATTTAATTTTAAATATGAAATAAGACAGAAATATCTTGTATTTTTATTTTTATTTGCGTTTCATTTAAGTGTCCGGGGCTACCTCCCCTTCCCCTATATCCCGCCCTAAGGCCTTCAGGAAAAAGGATAGATTCCCCCTATCTCTGTGTCCCTCCCCTTCTGCGTGTGTTTATTAAATATTATTATTATTAATTTAATTAATATTATTATTTTATAAATTATATTATAAACTAATTAATTTTAATAAATATTAAATAATTAATAATAAGTATCACCGCTGTGCCGGTTGGGGTGGGGGGTGTTAGGTTATTTTTGTTACGGAATTTCTGGATTCGGTCTCCACGCTCAAGGCCCGCAATAGAAGCTATACAATAGCTTAAAAAATATTACGTAACTATGGCTATAGTGAAATAGAGCTTGAAACAGTTTTTTTTTATTATTTCCACTCATTTTACGAGCCTAACAACAACACGCTACTCGATGTAGTAGGGGATCGGGAGATCTCAAAGAAATGTGATACATAATAATAGTTTTTATTCGCTTCGCTTTAAAAGGCCATAATTGGTTATGTAATATGTATGTATATATAATTAGGTACTAAAGTCGTGACTGGTCTCATTTAGCATAGATGCAATCAGTAATTAAAGTTATAGATTTTTTGTTAACAAGAAATATTTAAGATAAAACGAATACCAAGTTTGTGTTATGCTAGTTCTGGTTTAAATATTTACATAATTTTTACAATTACTTTTCTCATCAACATGAACTTGTGTTAACGCTTGTCAAGAATTTTGCAATATATGTAAATATTATATAGTAAATAAGTAGTTAGTTATGGCGATACAAACAGTTTTAGGTATATAAAGAGATAGGTAGGTATGTACATAAAATGATTTATGAACTTGTTCCATGAGCGAATTAAGAACTGAAACTACAAAAGTTTGCATACCAAATTAATAAAGTTATAACGATGACGAAAATATTTAATTAGGACTGTAAGAAAATTTGCTTTTAATTAGTAAAATTTCAGCATGTTTTTGAATATTTTCAACTCTAACAAGCATCGCACTTTATAGTTTTGAAATTTGCTCATATGAATTCTATTATTATAGTGTGCTAAAATATGTACATATTTCTTTATATTTAATATATTGCGTTAAACTCTAAGACACGGTAAATAAAATTGACTACCGAAGAAAATGTTAACAAGTTACCTGCCAACTACGAAAAGAGTGGAAACAATTGAAGATTTTATAGTTATCGGTAGGCTTTTTGTTATATTACAATTTTGTATGATATCTAGTCGATCATACTAATTAGGCATTGTCCAATAAAAGCATGGTATGCTTTTACTAGACAATGCATGTAATTAAAAACATTTGAAACATATCGTGACTTTAAATAGAGGCTTGAGGTTACACGAATACCCTCCGATATCATCGACAGTAGCTGTAATTTTTATTCATAATTAAAGTAGACACGGTTAAATAAAATTAAAAAATGTGGAGGTCGAGGTCAGTGAAGGACGGATGCACGTGTCCCTGCATAAAGAAAACACGCAAACAGTGGAATTCTTGCAACGACCTCCATACCACGCATTGATACCACTCCCGTGATCATTACTTGGTACACGCGAAAGCATAGAAACGGTATATTTACATGCGAACTAATCAATATACACTTCTAAATAATTATAGTCATGTTAATAAATTTGCTTCAATTGTCTCGAACTTAGCTCTAATATAATTTGTGTTGTATTACTGCTTTAACTATAAATTGCTAGCGATAAGGTTAAATAAAGTGTTATTTTCATTTATTATTACCACTATTTATAATAATAAAATTGCACGTGCATAATTTTTTCGTTCACAATTGCTTACGTATTAATATAAACATATAACAGCTTGTTATATCCACTTTAAGTAATAAGGAGGTATAATATTGGTATTGGCGGCATTATCATCATATGTGATTGCTTCCAGTTCTCCTTCTAAATTCTACGTTCTCTTGTGAGAATATTGGCTTGGGTGTTCATTATATTAACACTTAGCATTAATATAATGTACCTACTCATATACTTAAGACGAGTCTGTTTGTCAGTAATTTTACCATAGTTAGCCAAAGAAAGTACCACTACGGATAGAAATCATGTACAACACATGATTTCTACCCAATATTATTCAAACTGTCATGATCAAAGCATGTTTTGTATGTGAATAAATTTGTTTTATATATTATTATGTTATTTTTGTGTCTCACGTACCTATTTTGTTGACTGTACCATCGTGTAAGTAGTTAAATTAAAAGAGGGTATGCAATCCCCAGTTTTAAACGGGTAAATGCATTTCAACAAGATTTCCGCGGAAAGCATTGTCGCTTAAAGTAGGAAACTGTTCATTACACGGATGATGAGGTTAGACATATGTGTCACCCAATCAGATCTAATTAAGTATACTACAAATGCACCGTTCCAGATATAATATGCAAATATGATATCTCTTGAATATATAATTAAAATTAAAAAACGTAGACGTTTAAAATTTGAATTCCAATACCTATTTGTAAGGAAATATTAAAATCTACTGTAATCTTAATATAATATTAAATAAGATGTGTAGATGTATTACTTCAGAACGAATAATAAATGTGTGCAAATGTCATTAAATTACAAATATGTTTTATTGGAATTCGATTCGAAATAAACGATTTGCAATGGTTAATTGTAAATAGGAGCGTTGTCAATTCATAATAAATATAGCATAACATAGGTTATTTACATTTTATTAAAGGCGGAGTTACATAATTCTTAAAAATCAATTATTCTTAGTAAAACGTATTTAATATTGTTGAATTTATATTTTTTAATTTGTTTGATAGGAGCTTAAACGATTTTTTCGTCGTCACGTCCAGATTCAATAACAATAACAATATTTCCATAGATATGACTTATCCTTACTTACTTATGCCTTAGGATTTTGCCCAGTCGACCAGGATAACGAGATAGTAATTTTCGCGTAACTTTTTAGGTTCTCTTTTTAAACATTTTTTTTATTGTTTTAATTGAAACTTTATGACTTATTAAATTTATTAAGTATTTATTTATGTTATATAAAATATTGTTTTGTTTGTTACAGCGGGGACGCCGAATACATCACCACTAACTACAATATGCGTAACAATGTCAAGTAAGTGTGCCGTTTGTTGATTTTTGAAAAGGAGTATAATGTTTTTTTTTTCAAATAATTAATTAATAAATCATCTCTTTACTTAACACTATATTAAAAAATATTTAAGGTAGAAAGAACATGTATTAAGACACTACGTTTTACATTTTCGGCACGAATTCGAGACATTGTGTGGGGAAAGTCAACGCCACGAATTATTATACGAGAGTGGAAAAATTAAAATAATTAATAATAATCATTACATTCAATCATTTACTGTCAAACTATGTCCAGCTCCGGCATCTGCTTCTCAATGGCCTCTTATATTTTATCAGATTTAAAAACGCCGTCAACTATTTATATACTAATATTTTATATACTAACTTTTAAATATTTGGATGGCGTCAATTGCTTCATTAGGTATACTTTAAAGTTGTTACTTATACTTACATAAGACCTTTATCTCTGGGAAGTTTGTATACGAACGTGTTTCTACTGGTTTCGTCGTATCTTATCAATTAATGTGTGAAGGAAACAGTGTTTTTTCTTTAAATACTATTCTATTATAATATCAATTACATATTTACGTTAGTGTTCATCACTTTTAAATGTTTACAATTGTTAATTAAGTAAAATAAAACGAAATTGTAATTAGTTTTTGCGATTGTTTAAAGTGTCCAAATTTAAAACCGAAATAAACGTGTTATGAGAATATAAAATGAAAATAGATCGTATGTCGTGTATCGTATATATTTCTCGAAATAAATCAAATAATATATTGTGATTAAAGTAAAGGGATTCGTAATTACTTCTTAGAAAGAACAAAACCTTGAAAAGTACATAGAAAATATAATAATGTTAATTTCTTCTAAATAATGCTCCATCACAGTCTTCGATTTCTTAGTAATACATATTTTAATTTTGAAACTTAACGTAGATACAAATTGCTCTTCCACAAGCTTCAAGCACGTATTTCAGCCACGATCAGCGGCCAATCTTTATTAACTCCATAAGTATCCTCTAAAGTAATATAATTTGCATTTAGATCACTCGCAAACCGTAAAGATTGCCTCCTAAAGTGTATTTCGGTTTTACCCAATTTAATATTTATCCTTAATCATTATTAATAATATTTAGATCCACAATCTTCGTCGTAATTATAGAATAAAATTTGAACAAAACTAATATCAATATAAAAACTATGACGATTTGTATGGACTTTCAAACCTTATTTCAATTTATTTACGTCAATTAATTGTGGTTAAAGATTTTAGCTATATATACATACATACATAGCTTCACGGTGTATCCCACATATAGCAGGGTAGGCAGAGCGGAATCAAAACCAAAATTGAGGCATTGCTTGCTGAGTGGCGGAACTTAACGCCGAGCTTTGCCTTGTTACCAAACCCAGGAAATAAAAAAATCCATTTCCTGGAGTTGGAATCGAACCCACAACCTGTCGCGTTTACAGTCGCACACTTGTGCCTCTGCGCCACGACAGGTCTTAGGTTCTAACTACTTGCCACTATATTTACAATGTAAGTCTATTTTCTTTTTAAACCATAAAAATATATGAATATTAAAAGGAATATTTTTCTTTTGCATTTTGCAAATAAGAAAAAAATTGGTGACAAAATATTATGTTACTATAATCAGGTATAAAAGTGATATTCGTTTTTCGCTTTTCTAGGGATTGCATATTGACTGAAGAAACATAAAGTCATATATTGTTTAAGACGGTCCAGACGACGCGTGGATTTTGAACAAATAAATATTATTTTAAATGGGATTGCAACCCACAGACATGCCAACTACGCCACGACGGCTTAATAGTCGAACGACGCTATTATTTATATATATCATTAAATTATAATTTTCATAATAATTTGTTCTAGTTTATCATTTCTTGAATAAAACAAGGTCGTGTCTATAAATATATATTTTAGTACGACAAATTCGAACATATGAACGTATGTATATTTAAATTTTGATAATTGCAAAATTGAAAATGTAATAATTTATCGTGTTGGTAGATGTACGTTCTTTTTATATAATGACCTTGAGAACAAATTACCACAAAACCCGAACTTTTTGATGTGACGAGAGACGATACTAGAGTAGTTTGATTTTGTTGCTAGTACTAGTATAGCTTTATTTTCATAGTTCTCTATGTACAGCTTATTTACCTGTGACCACGGACTATTGTACAATATTAGAGAGCTCGGGTGTACAAAAATGTATTTTCGATTACTTAAATATACGCGATCAGTTCGGTAAAATGTTTCTTTAAAAAAATAACTTTCATGTTTTCCATTACACATTGATCACTGGTGTAGCAGATTTTCGTCCTATGTTGCACACACGCGACACACACATAATAAAATTGTGAGTGCTAATTTGACATTAATTACGAGGTAAATGATAGGTACAGTAAATAAAAATATATTAGATATTTATGTCGATATATGTATATATTATAATGTAATATGTACTTTTACTGATTTTACTAGATGCTAACAAAGAGCAAATAAGAAGAGTAAACATTAAAAACAACTACTTGTTGTTTGTCGCCATGACAACTCACAGTATATCTATTTAAAATACAAAACTCTTATGTTTATTACTTGACTCATTGACGACCCAAGAGTAAAGACGGCATTAGTTCTCAAAACCGGTTTTAAGCCGAGTCAACGTAATGGTTATTTCTTAGTTTTCTTTATCAAAACTCAAAAGAAACAATTTTTAAACAATTACTGAAAGGTAAAGCTAGTATATTATTTGAATTTATTTAACTTATAATATAATAAAAAGAAGACAACAGCTTCAAATGAAATTCACTAAGAAATAAAATTATGACGAAGAACTCAAAAAATTCTCCTCTAAAATAAATTTTAATCCACATGAGAAGCAATACCTATTGTATAAAAAGATTATTATCAAAATTGTTTATCCAGCAAAAAGTTATGCGTACATGACTACGCACATAAAAAAATACAACCAAATCCTCATAGCCAGCATATACATTGAAAGTCGGTTAAAAAGGAATATTGTTGAGCTCTTAGCTATAATCCGTTAATTAGTAATTAGTTGATTAGTAATACCAAAAGTTATACTTATGTGTGAATTTATTATGTAACCCCGTATTTTTATTTAATTCACGACTTAAAAGACGTCTAAAGTGAAAGCAATTTAAAATTTCTTTTCTATGTATATGTTTACACATCAATTACAATGAACTTGCTGTAATGAACAACTTTATGCGCGAACTTGTGTTGCGAATCATATTGCTTGTTATAAACTGGTCAGAATACATTTGCATAGTATACAACCTATAAATTGTATTGTTTACCACAGGGTCAATCAACTCTTATATAACTGCGTTGCTAACGGTAGTACCGGATAAGTGAATCCTGTACCTGTGCCGTTATGTTCTTGTATATTAAATTATGCTTTATAATAGAAACTAAATGACATATGACCTTCAGGGTTTCCATCGAAACCGTCTTGAAGACTTTAAAAATTCCTTCTGTTTACTTACTTGTGCTTACTGCAACACTTGAACTTTTTTAAATATTTCATATGGCATTCAATTTACACATTATATTAATATAAGTATTTATTTAAAATATTTTGTAAAAGAAAGAGGAGTGTTCCAAATTTGTTGAATCTATAGTTATCAAAGGTGAAATTAATAATTTATAAATAGCTACTTGAAACTAGGATACCTACTATAAAGCAAATATGCATTATTATTTTTCATTATGATGCGCTTAGCTTTGTTTATATTTTATGTCCGTGTTAAGTCGGCATTCTAGATTTATATTCCACTGGAGGTGAAGAGTTCATCTATATTAGACCGGCAGGCTATATATTTGACAACCTTCCATAAACCTACATATACCAACAAGCAAAAATTCACTTTGCCTATAACACATTCACTGTACTAATCACTTGCATCGGAATCATGAAAATATTACTTATTGATATCCGTTTCAATTATTTATTTGGAATGTAACTAAGTAATCAAAATTATCATTCCTTATTCAAGTACTCGTACATATATTGGTGTTTTATTTATTGTTAGAGAAATATCGTCAAGTTGAAATCTCAGCGTGAGAAAATAAGGTATCTAATAAATAAAATGTATAATTTATTAAAAAAAGTTCATTCACCTTAAAGACGATGCGTCTAGTTCGGACCGGTCTGGGGAAATATGTGTTCCATATACAAGTGTTTGATATGTTTACGATGTCTGTTAAAATGCTAGATTAATACGTTTATTTACATGATAATATGATAATAAAAACTGCACTAGTAAGATTTACACTACACGTATATTAAAAATTCGAGACTGGGAGAGACAATTAATTATGTAGAATAAAGCTCCTTATTAGATATCATCTGGTAAAAATATATGCCGTAACGGAGTAGCCGGACAAAGTAACGTTATAAGTATACAAAGTATCTACGTTCTAATAGTACATAATAATGAACATAATTTGAAGTAAAGCCAATTTGTAGGCGGGATGTAAAATTACTAGGTACTTATATATTGGTATATTACACCAAACTGGTGCCAGAACAATACGTAATATTAGGTATATGGTTAATTTCTTAAAGGGTATTCTTAATACACATAGTTTCCATGTAAAACCTTCAAACAAACATAAATATAAAAACATAAATATTGCTTATAGAAGGTGATATTTTAGATATGTCGCAATAACCATGTTATACAGCGGCTTCCGATTTCATAATTCTAATAATATATTTAGCGAAATGAAAATAAACGCTATCCTCAATACTGCCGCATATTTTCACACGACATCAGCAAATTCCATTGAAAATGATATTTTGACGACACAATGTCAATCGTTTGTCTTTTCTTGTGCACTTGTGTTTCACTTAATATAATTATAGCGTGGCGGCGTTCTTATTGGTAATGTAATTCTTTATTTAATAGAACCAAGTAACTTAGATTTAATTTAATTTACTATATATAATCGTTTTGTTTTGTTTTGTTGTTAAATGTTTTGTTACATTTCTACAGGAAAACAAATTGCTCAATTTGAACTTGAATCACAATATTTTGAAAGCTTTACGAGGATATACTACTTGTGTCATGATAATTATGTCTTAGTAAATCGTGAATATTAAATGGACTGGAGCAGTAAACTAATAGTATGAACTTGAAAATAAAGTACTTAATTTAATTAAAATGTGTCTCTTTCTCATGGTTTCTCAGCAATAACGTTTAACTAGAGATGACACGAAGTAATTAAGCTGAATGCCGAACACCGAATATTCGGATTATAAACATTTCACCAAAAGATTGAAATTTATCGAAGCAAGAGATAAGTATGACATATTTTAAATTTAGTTTCCTGAGGTTACTTGAAGTTGAAAAAGGAAATGCAAAATATTTTAGAAACTCGGAAAATTTTTATGATAGGTCAAGCATGTGGTTGAAGTGATGACCAATGCCGATTCTTCTCTGCTTCGTAAAAAAACTGATTAAAATAAACTCTTTGTAATACATGTTAGTTTTTGAAACTAATTTGAAGAAGTCGGTGCTGATATTTGGCGTGCGGGCGAAAACCGAACTGTAGTTGAGTATTCGTGGCATCCTTAGCATTAAGTTTGTTATACAAATGTTTGAATTTTAAAGCCAACGACTATTTTAATTACGTGAAATAGAACGCATAATTAAGCAGTCAATTAACTGTAATAATGACTCAAATTATATCAGCATATCTACATGCAAAATGTATGCAATTTCATATTCATTCTGATTAAACAATATAAATAACTCACTTCGGTGCCATATCATGTTTGCGAGCGACCACTTTTACTTTAAATAATTTATAATTTTTAAGCCGCTTTGCGCGAGATACTGAAATAAGTTTCCTTTAAGAAGCCATAAGAAGGGATCTGGGATCCCCCGGGCTCCCTCCGTTTAACACCAAGGAAAATTGCGGCCAAGTAAATTGGGTTAGCAAAACAAATTGAAAATTTCGTAGCAATTTTCTACTTCAAAGAATAACCACTTAGAATTTTCCACTTCCCTACAAAAGCATTATGTATCACTCGACCCTGTGACCACGACGATAATTACAATATTAGCTTTTTATACGTATATTAAGATTTATACTTAATTCATAAACATTTCATTGACAATGATAATGTATCCGTTCATTCTATGATTATAGATATGTCATAATATGAATTTATAAATATGTGATTATGATACAAGTAAACAGTCACTTCTAAGTTCACATATACAATATTCACCCTTATACACCATTACCTCTTTTATACTCATTACCGAGTATCTAATATATTCTTATAATGTAGTCTAGAAGATAACGCACAACTTATAAAAGAAGTGTTGTATGTTGATAATTTTCCTTTTTCATAGTATTCAAACATCGTATTCATATCTTAAGGAAGACAACCAAGGGTAATAGTGTAATTAACTCTGGATATATTGTTTTACACAATTTTAATTTCCTATTTCAGCAATCTCCTTGAAGTGTATCCCTTTCTAGTTATAGATAGACATCATATATATTTACAATATTTATATCGTGTATAATATTTTTTCACAGGCCGTCCTTTTGGGCGCAAAGAACGCGGATGGAGAAGAGGTTACTATTGGCCGTCGGAGTAATTTCTTTGATCGCAATTGCTTTTCTCGCGGCTTTCCTTGCTACTGTGCTTGTAAAGACATCAGCGGATATCAATGGTAAGAGAAATATAAAAGTGACTTTAACTTATTGAGCGTCAATGACATTTTTCATTTTATTCTGAAACTCAGCTGTTACTATGATAATATCAAAAAAGTTGAATTTCAAAAGTTAATAATAATAGAATTACGCACAGAATCATAAAGAGACTACAGTAAACAATTGTACATCACTAGTATCATTTCTTTTGCACAAATTGTGTTTAAAATTTTGTGTCTAAGCTTCTTGTATCGCAATTGTCATATAATTATTATGGTATAATGTTACATCAGTTCTTCATTGCCGGCGATCAAAGTATATTTATATATTATACGTAGTATATAACAACACAGCTACACATACATGAGTAAGTAACTAGTTTCTCAAGTGTTGATGATGTTCGAGTATTCATTTGAAGTTAAACAGATACATACGTAGTTTAAGGAAAGAAGATGAATCGAAATGTATAAAGATCAACCTTTGAATTCAAATAAAATACAATTATATTACGTAACATAATTTAAATAATAAGCTATAGCATAGTCATCTAAGAAACCAAAACATAATCTATATCTAATATATTTAATTGCTGTGGTTTTTAAAAAGAATGTTTTTTTACCATTCGACGCGAAATAATTTGTAGATAGTAAGAAGCTATTAATTTTTTGAAATATGTCTGTCTATGTAATCATTTATTTCAAAAGTGTGTCTGTACGTTGAATATACTTAGGAAAAATTAATTAAAGCAAATTAAAAAAGCATCGAATGTTCAAAGTGCCGTTCACGTTCAATAGTATTAACGTGGCAGTGTGGACATATAAAAAAAACACTTTCATTATAATATGTCAGCATAATAAGGATATCTCGTTTTTTTTTCATACAACGGATTTAGGGCAGAACTGACTTGTATTCAAATTTTCGAGGCATGAAAGGAATACAAAAGATAACAAAAAAAAACATTGAATAAAATTTTCACATGTGTATCTGTGCCAATAACCGATATGGCAGATTTAAAAACAATGGCACTGCTTATTGACAACCAAACGGTAGATACTTACTTACGTTATGGTCATTTAGGTCTGTCATTATTTGCGTCGTTTTTATGTTATTGTTGTTCTCAAACGTACAACATATATTTTTAATTCCTAGAATTGTAGTTCGGTAACTTACATTCCAAACATATCAAAGTATTAATTTTATTTTATTTTTATAGTGGATAGAAAAGTAACATCGAAACCGCTGTTATAAGAATTTGATCTTTTATTAGGTAAATAAATACGCAATAAATGTTAAATAGATTCTTAGTCAAACATTTGACGTCAACATACACTGTAATTATTATAATTGTATTAAATATTCAATCAATTAAACATCTTCGTCATTCCTGTGAAATATTATACCAAAGCGCAATATCTAATAATTATTCTTACTTAATTCATATTTTTATTGATAATCATTTATATATTTTATTAACTTGTTATTGATAATAAGAGATGGTTAGGTACGCAGTCACAATAATAACAATTATATTATTTAATTTTTAAATTATTGTAAATTTCGTAAATGAAAACATAACGTCATGAATATTAAAGTGACGTTATTACACGTTACAATCAAATGTAAAGTGTGTATTGTTAAACAAGAGCTTAGTTTGCCCAAAAAGCGTAACGGTTTGATTATAGTGCTGTAACCTGATAATAACATAATAGATCATCTAAACTGATGTTGCGATCTATCAACAATGTTAATATATAATACTGTGTTTCTAAAGGTTTTAATGGCTCTGAAGTAAAAAATGTCGAGTAGTCTGCATGGAAAATTGTAAGTTGCCCCACCATTCGGTAATCAGGCGCGATTCATGACGCAAATATTTTGGTAACTACCTGATCTTATTTAAATCTTGAACGTCCAATATTAGATCACGTAGAATTTTGTAACGCGGCGTCGGCACGACTTGTGGTGACACAAATGAATTATACAATAAAAATACAATGCAATACAACCTATTTTCAGTGTCACTCGTATAAAATTATTCTTTAAAAAGGTATCCCTGACCATATTTTAAATGAAACATAGTGTTTATCTTTTTTAAAATGACGTTACTATCTAAAAATGAAAATTATATCTTATTTAATATAACAATAATGAAAATTTCTTTATAAAATATGTAACGTATATTTAGGAATATAGTAGCAAAAACCTTTGATTATGCAAATTAGTAGGTATACTTTTTTATTTTAACAAGGAAAAATTCTCCATATATTATTGCCAAGTTCAAAATATAAATTGAGGTCAATACTAACTGGTTAGTAGGCGACACGCGAAATTTTTCCTTTAAATAAAAGCTACTTGTATATCCAAGTTCCCGTGTCTGTGTGAGCAGTACGGCAACAGTGCATGATTTATTGCAAAGACCTCTACAACAAGATTATTTCTTTTCTCTATCACCAAATTTTAAGAAGCCACCAAATAGAGCGGTCACTCATTTAGTTAATGGTTATCGATGATTATCGATGTTAATAATCAAGACGTTAAACACAGTAGCATATAAATTATAACCGATAGAAAATTAAATATAATTGTTGATCTTAATAAAATATTGTATCATGTAGATAGCAGCTTTCAATTGGGTACAATTTAGATATTAAGCCGGATATATTTTACCCATGTTAAATGTTAATTACTAGATTTTTGATCATGTGTTTGTATGTAGATATATAAAATTATTTACATAAATATAATAACCAAATTAAAATACTATCTAGTCCAAGATTATGTAATTCCATCAGGACTTTATAATTTAACGAAGTATTTGTTTATTCTTTATTTATATGATAGCTAGTACTTCTGATATGGTCTTTTTACTGCATTTTATTGAAGTCAGTTTTCTTTATTTTTGTTAAAATCTTATTTATATTTATAATTTTTGGTCTAAATACGGATTTAGATTGTTTCTACGTTAGAAGTGTTTACATTAAAAATTTATGCAATAGAGGGTCTATTTGAGTATTTAAAAAGCATTTCGAACATCAGCATTAGTCATATACCTATAAAAATGAATGCTCTAAATGATATGTGAAGATTGGATTTCATTCACGGTAGATCGAGCTGAAAAATTAGTAAACTGGTATTTACACATTTTTAATAACTACCATTTTTTATACTCTAGAATGTATAAAAGGAGGATTGCTTTCACGAAAAATATTATTTCAAATTTAATAAAAAGAAATTATATCTTCTTAGGGAATGGCATATTTTTAAGCTACGATTTTTATATGAATAACATGTTCCGTAAATATTAAATGATATTGAAATACATATTGCAGTTAATTGAAAATGGTGGTTAAATATGAGCACCTACATTTAAATTACGTACACGTCTTTCTTTTATCATCTAAAGCATGAATTTAAAATCTTTCATGTTCACGCATATTTATTAGCACTCTAAACTTTTCATCAAATGCATTACTTACCACTCAAACCATTTCTTGTCTTGATATTTACTAGTGTTGAATGCTTTTATTGTTTGTACAGTTATACAGTTCACAGACATATTTAATTTACTAAAGCACAATTTAAACAGTATACCATTAGAAAAAAAACATTATATATATATAGTGGTAAATTTATGTTTGTTAGACTGTTATATCTTGTTGCATCCTGTGCTTTAAAGCCGTAGTGGTTGTCTTGTGTGTGTCTCACTCAGCTTGTCCGTCCGCCTTCTAGACATGCCACAGACTAGCGAACTAAGACTTTCCCCGTCCATGCCGCCAGCCGTCATCGCAAGGACCGACAACGACGCCAAAATATGCAACATGCCTGGATGCATCCATACAGGTAAGAGCTCTTTTTTTGCTCTTATTATAAAATAATTTAACAAAGCCGAATGTATGCATATGCATGTCTGTCAGATAACAGTGAACCTTACCAAATACACATAGAACCAATGATTGAATAAATTTAACATAATCATAAAAATAACTAAGTATCACCATATATCAAGTTTTCTGCTATATGTAAATAATTTACTTAAAAAATTGAATTTCCATTTCTTAAAAAACGCGTCCCACTCCTCCTGTGTGGGTTTCTTATAATTCTTTATTGCTAAATTAGCAGTAAAGTATTATTTCGTGCAAGGCAATATAAATACTATTATTATAATGAAATATGCGTCACAATAACACTTGGAGGTATTAAGTATGTTACAGCCAACATTTGATTCCCACAGAAACAAAGGTCTATTCTTTTAAATATACACCCATTTTTTATCTCACACATTCATCACAATAGGTATTTCTACTTTGGTCTGAACACAAAGTACATTTATGAAATATAAATAACAGATTCGTGTTTTATATTGCAAATTGTTACATACATATCTTCAAAAATTACCACAACATTCCATACTATAAGACTATTGTTTTGTTTAAAGTTTTATTTACATAATAATGAATAAAGTTAAATTATGGTATCGACTTGACCTTAAGTATATAAGCAAACGTAATTAGAATAGAGAAATACGTACTCGTAGAATGTCGTAATAATATTAAAATTAAAATTAGATATTTCTCTCCGTTAAAATATGTGTCTATTAATTGATATTTCTTGTCAGCGTCGAAACTGCTGTCCAATATGGACGAAAAAGTGGACCCGTGCGACGATTTCTACGACTTTTCTTGTGGATCTTTCCTGAAAAATACACGGATACCCGACGACAAAACTTCTGTGAACACTTTCTCCATCATCACAGATCAATTACAAGAACAAATACGTACACTTCTTGACGAACCGATTGCTGAAGATGAACCTCGTCCATTCGTACTTGCAAAAACTTTATATCAAGCTTGTATGAATAGAAGTAAGTAATCTTTTTTTTTTTGATTTCTAAGAGACTATCTCCCACTTTTATATTATTTTTATTTTCCAAATTTTCGATTAATTCATATAGCTGTCCTGGAGAAGACATAAAGTAATTTTCACAAGGTTTTATTAATTTTATATTTCATTTCTTTTACCGAATGAAGTATAAATTACGAACTAGTAAATTGTAAATGCAAGTGAAAGTAACCCAATGACGTTTCTTCCGCAGCTTGCATAACATATGACATAAGTAACTTTACGAACATAATAAAGTAATAAAGGATTGTAGTAAAGGAAAAAAATAGGCCTTTGTAGTTTATTTAGTTTCAATAATTATGTTCATGTAATACTGTTAAACATGCAAGCCATGGTTCATCTTGCTTGGTTTTTACCTTCTAATCTTACTTAAAAGTAATTTGAGTTATAATTTATATTTATTATACACATGGATTTCATATATAAAATTAATAATAGCAGTGAAATATTTAACACAACTGTTGTAAATATAAAAATATTTTTTGACATTCTTCGCAGCTGCCATTGAAAGTCGTGGTGTTAGGCCACTGCTCGACATGATGGAGCGCCTAGGTGGATGGCCAGTGCTACAAGGCAGTTCTTGGGACGAAGCCTCCTTTTCCTGGGAAGAATCTGTATACCGATTCCGTAAAGCGGGTTACTCCGTGGACTACTTCCTTGATTTTTCTATAAGCGTGGATGTAAAGAACTCTACCAAGAGAATCATTGATGTAAGACAAATTACTATAATATTACGCGATGTTAATGACGAAGTAAGCTTCGTAAATATATGTACAAGAAAATAAAGAACATCTAATGCGACCTGAAGTGAAACTCGGTTAAAATACTAATGTTCTTTTGCTTGCTTGCGATACACATAATTCATACTCATTCTACCCTATTGTTATAAAGAATATTACTTCTGATGTAATCATAAATGATTATTATACATAACTTCTGACCTACAAAAACGATATGATATTCAGGATAAATTGTGAAATAACATTACATTTTTAATGATGTGGTCTAACTTTCAATTGCATTTCAAGTTTTAACTCGTGCGACACAAAGTTAAATTGATTTTCTGTTTGAACTTCTATATTATTTTGTTTGCTTTTAGTTGGATCAAGCTTCGCTTGGATTAAGTCGAGAATATCTGAATCGAGGTTTTAGCGATAAATTAGTACTTGCTTACTACGACTATATGGTGGACATAGCTACTCTTCTTGGAGCAGATCGCGCTAGAGCTGAAGTGGAACTCAAAGATTCTCTGCAATTCGAAATGAAACTTGCCAATGTAAATATGTTATTTCCTTTTTTAATCTATTTTTCGTCTTATTTGAAATCTACACAGTTTACATACTCAGACAACAAAAGGAAAATGTTTCTTAAAAAAATATTTTCTATAAAACCCATAACAAAAAAATATGGGTGAATACAATGTAGTAAGTATTTAATTACTATCAATTTTTACTAGTGTACTCGTTTATAATTTTGAATAAATATATGTAAAATCAGTTTAAATATTTAATAAAAACAAAAAGTTTTTCAATAGCCAAATATTACATTGACACACTAATGAGCTCAATAGATCAAATCTGTAAACTGGAGCATTATTTGTAAACTTATCGTAACAGTAAGAACAATAAACCTAAAGGGGCCCCGAACGCAAAAGTATCTTTTAATGTGCCCACAAACAAGTTTATTTACGATCTTTTGTGACTTTTATGTTGGATTAGATGAAATCGAGATTTCAAAGGAGAAAAAAATTCTACATATGCTTCGTAAAACTATGAAACGTTCCACTCTTACACTTAAAGTCATTGCCATAACAATCAGAGTCGCTGTCTACAAAACGTCTCATTACTATTTGACCATAGTAACTTTAATGGAATTTACTTAAAAAAAAATACATTCTTAAAAAAATTAAAGTCAATATTTTACAAACTAAACAGACACTGCTTAAACACTATTTAAATTTTCGAACAAAATTCAAAGTACACTTTTATGTTAAGCAAAATATGATTTATACATTGGTATTTCCGAACAAATAAACTAAAGTATATTATCAGTCACTTCTGAATCAGCGTTACTTGGACGTGCTAATGTGTTGTCTGGTAAAAGTTCTTCCAAGGTTTCAGTAGATTGGCTTAATTGTGCGGCGACGAATGGCAATTGGTGTGGCGTGCAGTAAATTTTTGCCTCGATTGTCTTACGACAATCTGCGTGTGTCTAATTTTTTTATGACATGTTACTCTTTTATATAATTAACAATAAATTTCACAACACTGTTACATCATTTTAATGATGTTATTTTTCTCTATTAACTGACAAATCTGATTTATATTTTTGGATGTCTTAAATTTTAGTAAAGCAATAATGTTATTTTGTGGTGTAATAAAATTAAATCGTAAAAATGATAATATAATTTTCATGTGCGATTAAGAATATTTTTATACTTGAACCAGGCTACTATACTGTAATACATAATAATTATAATGTAATTTATTAAATTTTAGTATATCTATATATATATATATATATATATATATATATATTAAGAAAAAAATATTTAAAGGCTGACAACTTCGATTTCAGATCTCCTTGCCGTTAGAAAAGCGTCGTAATGCCACAAGTTTATATAACCCAATGACAATAGGAGAACTACAACGTAAATTTCCAAGGTAAAATTACAAATGTATATTATGTACTAATAGAAAAAACTATTTTCTTTAAGTTAGGTCAAGCCATCTTATAAGGCTCGAGATTTTGGACATCTTGGTTGGAATAAATTAATTTTAGAAAATGCGTTATTTCGTAAGACATCATAATCAAATAAATATTAGACAAAACCAAGATATCAGTCCAGTTGTTGCTTACAAAAAAGATCTTTAAGAGCATGTAACGGGTATTTTAAAAGGTACAGGCTCTATTAGGAATTAGTGTTCCAAATAAGGTCCACAATTGAGGAACTGTAAGATTTTAGGCGTCGGATACCAGAAATTACCTTTAAAAAACAATGAATTTAACTTTTACTCGTATATAGCTAAGTAGAAAATAATTTATTTCTCAATAGTATCATTGATTTCACTATCGCGGAGGAGGTAATATATGACAAATATATTTTGGACACCTTTATTTACGAAATGCTCAGATATCGACGAGAAATTGTTAACCATCGAGTTTGTTTATTCTATGCCATAGTGAAGTCAGTTGCTCATTTCATGAAATGTGATCAATTCTTGGCATGATAGATCATTTCGATAATAGTCAATTCAACGTTATAGCAACGACATATATGTATAATATATATATATACACTCTCAACTTGCAGGATTCCATGGCTTACTTATATAAATCGTCTATTGTCACCTCACGTGCAAGTTGGATTAGATGAGATAACCATTGTTAATGTGCCCAAATATATTAGCGATCTTGAGGTAAATATTATCTATTATCTAACAAGCACAAAAAATGCTAAATTCTAGTATATACTTAAAAAAAAATATATATTTTATTTTAAATTAGAGTAAATGCTGAATTTACCTTTTTTCAATATGAACATAATAAAACATCAGCATTTAGTGAGTGGCACCTTTCTAAAGACGATGATTTTACAGGATCTCCTAGATAAGACTCCAAAACGGGTTCAATCAAACTATGTGATGTGGCGTGTGGCGGGCGCATCGATATCTTATTTAACTGACGATCTTAGAAGACGCCAACTAGCCTATGTAACTGCGCTCTCCGGGAAGACTGAGCGGGAAAGCCGTTGGAAGGAGTGCGCTGACACTACAAGTGTTAGGTAGTTCGATATTTTTTCACAAAAGTAAATTACGAAAAAGTATTTATTTAAATATTCATTTCCGACATTAACTTTATCTTTTCAGTATGTCGATCGCTGTGGGGGCTCTATACATCAGAAAATATTTTAATGAAAATTCTAAAGCAAACGCCCTGGAAATGGTCAATGATATACGGTAATAAATATATACCTTCATTTTAGTATAATTACATATAATAAATAAAATTATTCATATGTTTATCCTTTAATTCAGACAACAGTTCCGTAAGACACTTACAGAAGTAGACTGGATGGATGAGCACACACGTAAAGAAGCGTTGGAGAAAGCTGATGCCATGGCGTCTCACATCGCTTACCCCAACGAAATGTTAAATGACGACAAACTTACTAAATTCTATGCTGGTGTAAGTACTACTAATTGTTACTTAAACGGACTGCCATCTTAAAAAAAAATAATATTGCTTCTATAACGTGTTTTGATTTTTGTGTATGGGAATGGCGGGTACCCCCGGACGGCGGATAGCCCCGGACACCTCAATTTCTAAAAAAATAAAGGCATTGCTTAGACAAAGAGTTATTGTAAAGATACCTTTTCTAAAGTAGAAACAAATATAGTTTGATCGCGGTGCGGACGCTAAGTAAATTAGTCGGGAGAGAATGTTTTATTTTCGCCTAAAAAAAATCATCACTCTTGTCAACTTTCATCGGTGGCTATTAAGTAGGTACAATAAGTAAATTTTTATACTTGTCTGCTATGCAGGGTTCTGGTATTGTTTATATATTTAAAGATTGTAATAGCATTTACAACAATTCTTATACATTTGGAGTGCTGCGTTCAAAAATATTGCATGATAACGGGCGGCTAGCCCCGTACATTATGCTGTCGGGTACCTTACGGTTCTTACTCTTCTTCGAACTTCAATTTAAAGTAATTTTGCTTATTTATTGAGAGTACTTCAATTGGTACCACAATATCTTAAATACCGAGAACCTGTGAAAGAGCAAAATAAGAGAAAAATCAAATGACAAACATTTACAAGCAAAATTAGTACGATTAAATGCAATTTTTCAGCGACACGAGTGAAAGAGAGGTATAATGTACCACCAAGTTTACTTCACGATTGACGCGGTCACGAAAGTTTAATAAAGCGAGATTATAACATCTTGCCCATGTAAAAAGTGAAGGAAAAATAGAAGAAAAAAGCATTAAAAAAATCAAATAGAAATACAACAATATGACGGAGCTAAAAAGATTTTAAAACCATATAAAAATATCCAAAATCTTTCCTAGAGAAAAAGAGACTGCATAGATTGTTCACGAAAAATATTTCATAAAACTCTGATTGCCTTGTCAGATATATCAAAATTGTGCCTGTGTAGACTGTGTTTATCGAATATTTGTTTACTGTGATGTTTGCAAAGCCAAAGAACCGTTGATCCATCATTGAATAAAGTGTCCGGGGCTACTCGATATTTTTTTGACGGCAAAAAACAAGACTTTATTATAAACAGTATATTTTCTTGAAAAACTATGATATAATAGTCCAAAGTTTGATTAATATAAATAAAGGAATTCCCAATTTATAATTAAATATGAAATAACACAGAAATATCCTGTACTTTTATTTTATTTTGCGTTTCATTTAAGTGTCCGGGGCTACCCCCCTTCCTCTAAATATCGATTCAATAATATATTAAGGGCTTCGTAAACGTTGTTGAAACCGGATTTTTTATATATCTAGAGATATTAATTTACGAATATTTATGCGTATTATAAACATAATATTTTAAAATTTTGAATTTCATAACACAAGTACTATTTCTCTAGGAAAATACAAACAACTTTGAAGAGCATGTTTTTTCAGAAAGGGTTAATGGTTTAATTTGTTATGTTAGATGATTACGTGTGAAAAGGATTACTCTTTAAAAAGTACTTGTTTAATAATTAAAGCGACTGATAGATTTGTTTTTTTTTTGTTATATTTGCAGTTAGAGATGTCATCTGACAGACTGATGGAGTCGGTGCTTAATCTTACTCTTTTTGGTACCGAGTACTTGTTTGGCAAATTACGAGAGTCGGTCAATAAGACTGACTGGATTACTCATGGCAGGCCAGCGATTGTCAATGCTTTCTACTCTTCTATTGAAAACAGCATCCGTAAGTCGCAATCCTATAAAGTTAAAATGTGACATAACTTGAAATGCTTTGTGACTTTTAATACAATTGTATTTTATTTTATTTTTATTATTTAATAGAATTTCCGGCCGGTATCTTACAAGGAGCATTCTTTTCGGCGAAACGTCCTGCCTACATGAATTATGGCGCTATCGGATTCGTAATTGGTCATGAAATCACACACGGGTTCGATGACCAGGTATTTCATCATTTAAAGTGAAATATTTTTTGTAGATACATAATCTCTAAACTTAATTAATCTTAATAACTTTTACTTCAGGGTCGCCAATTTGACAAAAACGGTAATTTAGTTGACTGGTGGCAGGAAATGACAAAACAAAAGTATTTGGAAAAGGCGAAATGTATTATTGATCAGTATTCAAATTACACTGTCAAGGAAGTTAACATGAAGGTACTTATGATTTCTATTTTTTCACTAAACTAAATATACATGTTTATTGGATCAGTATATATTTTTATATATTTTAGCTTAACGGAGTAAATACACAAGGTGAAAACATTGCTGATAATGGTGGTATCAAAGAAGCCTACTATGCATACCAAGCTTGGACTCAACGACACGGCGAAGAACCTCGACTTCCCGGGCTTGAAAAATACAGTCCAAGACAGGTAAGAAACACTAAACACTCGCATTGAATTACAATAATATCCACCTGTAATATTAATATCAAAATTATGTTTTAGCTGTTCTGGATGAGTGCCGCCAATACCTGGTGCTCAGTATATCGCAATGAAGCTATTAAACTCCGCATAACTACAGGCTACCACGCGCCCGGCCGCTTCCGTGTGATTGGCCCGATGTCTAATATGGAGGAGTTTGCATCAGATTTCAAATGCCCGCTAGGTTCTCCTATGAATCCCATTAAAAAGTGCAAAGTGTGGTAATTTATTTAGTCGAGCCTAGAAAATGCTCTCTCGGTACACAGCCGATTAAATCGGACCCTAACGATATTCTTATTTCCTCACGCACCAATCTGAGATAAGTGGATTTCCTTCACACTTAGAAGTTTATAACACATACAAAAAGTCGATGGGTCCGGCGTTCTTATTGCTGTGTTGAATGATGAATGTTTTGTCCCCTTTTAATATTGCATTTTCACAGTTGAAAATAGTAGATTCAGAAATAGCTTTGTATGTATTGCATTCTTTCTTAAGTTTAGATAAATATTTTTTTAAATATTATCCTTAATAAAAGTCATTTGTTACATGGCGTCGGTGACATTTAGACTGACAACTGAGTTCGCTGTTAAATAAATTTTAGTGGTCTAAGGATTGTACATTAGAAGTACAAATGGAAAGTTCTCACCGCTGTTTAGCTGGTTACTTAAGGACTAACAAGTTTGGAGACTTTGCATATGTAGATTAAATTTCGATAAATCGAGCCTATATATATGTTTGTATATATATATAGATTCATTTTTATAAATTTATTTATTTCTTTTAAGCCTGATGACATGTGGAAAAATGCATAAAATAATGTTATAATGGAATATAATATTTTTTAGGTGTAAAGTATTTATATAGTTTGAAAAATGAATACTTTACAATTGAATTTTGTGTAATAATAAAGCTTGGTGTGTGTCATTGTTTTAGTGTATTTTTAATAGTACAATTTGTATAACATAACGATTCGTTCAAAACATTATGTACTAGATATTTTTTTCAGACTTCAGCCAAAGCACGAACCACACTCGTCACAGCTATTTTAGAACAGTGATAATTTAATTTTAGCCTAAGTATATATAAGTAACACTTTTGGATACAATGTTATTGTTGTTATCATTGGAACACCAATTATAAGTCGATTTTTATCGAACTACTCTTTTATTTACATCCTAAATGCAGAATAGATCTAAGTACGTAATGTATAAGATAAGGATAAAATTCATACAAATAATATTGAACTATTTCTATTAACTATTAGTTACTCTTGCAGAACAACTGAATGTTACTGCTCGTGGATTATTTCTCATTATATTCTTAAAATTTTGTATTTACATATTTTTCATTTCGTGATTATGAATGTTCTGTCATTATCGTTATGAAATTAATAAATCATTATCGATTGGCGAGGCCCAATGCCACATTATGTTTTTCCAGGCCGAAGATATACTATATCCGTACGGCAATGGGGCAGTAACAGACAGTAAACGTAATGGTTATGGGCTACAATCCCGCTCGGGTAAACAATTACATCTAAGCTAAGTAGTTGATGCCCGCAACTTTGTTTGCCTGAGTTTGCATTACTTACAATTTTTTTGCCATAAATTTACCAAATTGAAACTTGCACCAAGAGATCCGCACGTTTTTTTACATCCGAAACCAACACTTGCGTGATGAGTGGCGGAACTCAACGCAACACTTTGCCTTAACTACACTAAAATTATTTAAAAAAACCCTAACAGAATCCAAATTACGACTCTCGAGTTTTCAGTAAAACTCTAGTCCTTAAAATTCTGAACTTTTTCTAAAAGCATTTTAATACTACAATAATTAACATAATTATAACCTAAAGCATACATTATTTATTTTTTTACATAAATTGATATAAGTTGTTCACAAAAGGGTTGCGACAGTGTGTATTAGGGAGGTACTTCACTAGTTTGCATAATCTCACAAACGTACACAGGTTATATGAAAATAAAAAAATATTGAAAATACCGATGTAAAAGCAGTTTTAACGATTATATTAATATTATTGATTAGAAATTATAACACTAAATAAAAAAAAACTCTATAGACAAGATCGTCTTTTTTTTTTAAATTCAAGTTTGTAACTTTCGGTATAGGTAAGTAGTTTCCGATAAGGCTCATCTTTACGGCATAAATATTAAACTTGAACGAAAACAGCATCTCGGGATCCCTCCCCATTGATAGATCACAAAAGCAAATCGACATTCAATACTTTTGTGACGGCCATTTTTCAGTGTTTCCGCATGTAACCAGATAAGTTACAACTTATATATATGTGATTTCCCGATCCTAAGGATCCTAAACATATTATTTTTGTAAGCTTGTAAGCGCCATGAAAGAAGAAATCTGAAAGAACACGTGATTAGCCGTGCACAGAAGTCGCACTAAGCTGTCGCGCATGCGCAATAGTTGTCATCCTCGCTCCTTTAAATTTTTAATAATATTTCTTTTTTTGTTTTAATAAAATATTATTAAAACAAAAAAAGAAGAGAGAAAAAAAGAAGAAATCTTATTTAAAACTAGAAAATCTAGTTTTAAATAAGATTTCTTCTTTTTCTCTTTCAGAAAATCTTATTATGGTAAAGTATTAAGAAGACAAAATAAGAATATGAATTATGACATGTTTATATTTGTGCAAAGGAAGGAGTACAAAATTTGAAACAAGTAAAAATACGTGCTGCAACTAAAACATCATTAGCAACAGTAAATAGAATTGTTTAGAAAGCAAATAGTTCTAATTTACTTACAATTTACTTATTTATTATATTCACTAGATTACATTCTTTAATTGTTAGTCTACTTTGTCCAGAATTACTTAGATCCCAATTTATAGGTATGACTATAAGCATAATTTCTAAAAGTTACTTCTGAGTCCTGATAATGTTGTTGTAACTTACACATATAGAAATGAAATACCTATTATGACTGAAATAAAAATTAAACTCATAACAAACAGTTTTTGTAATTGAAAATCCCTGAAGTTTTCGTACACCATTGAACCACTACTGACGTTTGACAGCTCTCTTTCGTGGCGCGTACTATTCATTGCTTAAAATCTTGCAGTTCGATTTGGTCCTTTTTTGAAACCTTTGTTCACCCAAAAAGGCTCTTTGATGTTTCTCAAGGTAGTGTGTGTCCTTGGCCCTACATTGTATTTTTGTTAACTTAACTGTCTAATTTATCTTTAGCAAATTGTAAAGTAATATCCTACGTTGATGCTGATACCGCTCTGATTGTACATGGCAAGACTTAATCTGAAGGTAGGAAATTTACTGAAATTTCCTTGACCACTAACTAAATTTAGATAAAAGTAAATTTAGTGTTAATTTGTGGTTTCTTTGCCACTTCATTTGTTTGTGGCCCTTAATAGTGCTTAATAGTGCTGGTGTGGCAGTGCTCCTACATGGAAGGAGCATATTAACGTAACGTGTAGTAGAATTACAAAAATAATTTATAAATTTAAAAAACTGATAGCACTAATGGAATTTGCTCCGTTAAAACGTGTGTATTATGCTGTCTTACAATCTATCTTATCGTATATTATTATAGTCTGGAGGGTACAGATAAAACTAAAATGCTCCACATGCATATATAACATTACGAATACCTTGCTCCAAATATATACGAGTATAACAGGGTTAATATATACCTTATTATATACCCTGGTTCTCTCCAAAACTACTTTAATATGGTTACAAGGCTTGACATATGAGGGATCTGGAAATCTGTGTATACACGCACGCACGCACACGCACGCACGCACGCTCACACACACACACACCCACACACAACATGTGCATTCCGGTGTGTATATACACACACAACATTTTATATGTTATATATGTTTATTTTTTGATATAGTAATTAATTAGCGTTATAATGTTTTTATTACTTTGGACATGCTGAAATTTTTATGAATTTTCTTAACTAGCTTTCTTTTCTGGAGTAGGGCGTTATTTACAACAACACAATTTTGAACTGCAGTAGCCATTACCGAACTTTATTTTATGTGTCATTTTATTGTTTATTTATTGTTTACGATCAGACATTGCCCCACTGCGGGGTATAAAAAAGAAATTATTTTGTACAATGTTTTCTTTTTAAATAAAAATGATTTTTGATCATGTCTCAAAAAATCACAAAAACCAAAAAACAATAGTCTAAAAATCCCAGTTTTATTAAAAAGAAGACTCGGATTTTAGGTGTGTAAATTTATATCGTTTACAGCTTATACTCATTATCGACTAGTCGCCGGCAACTCGGTCGCCAGCGACCAAAAACTACCGCAACTAGGACCAAAAGACTAGCCGAGCGATAGTAAATACAAGTGTATTATTATTACGATTAGCATATTCGGCACTCGATAAATTCCAAAGCTATTGTTTCTGTTTCCATGTTTGCGTCGAAAGATTTAGTCATTGATGTGAGTGGTGTTTGATCGTACGACAGTTGCTTGCAGTGTGAACGCTTCCATTTAAACCATGCTTCTATTGGTCGCCGGCGACCGAGCACGCACCGGCGACACAACAAAGACTAAATCTTTCGACATATAGAATTTATCGAGTGCCGTATATGCTAATCGTAATAATAATATACTTCTACTTTCTGTCACTCGACTAGTCTTCTGGTCCTAGTTGCGCTAGTTTTTGGTCCACTACGACGGTCACTAGTCGACAGTGCATATTAGCTCTTAACATGATGTGCATTCCACGTGAAACGGTCAGGCAAAAAAGATGAGGTATGCTGCTTTTAGTGATTCATATTTTAATATGTTAGACCTACAAAATTTTTTGAGTGGCGGACATGCATGACTAACTGAAAATTAAATCTTTCAAATGCCATCGTCAGTCTATGTCCGTTTGTTCCTGAGTGTCGTGACAGAAGCCTAACCTGTTAGACAATTTGGAGGTTTGATAATGTTGTCCTCCTTACTTAATCGGACGCGTGGTTTACAAACTTTTAATTTCTTACATTTTTTAAATTATTTTTAAAGAATCACTACAACAAGTCCAAGTCCAAGTCCGCACGTTTTTATATCATATTTTTTTAGTTTGCTTTAGTTTTCACTTGTGAAGGCATATTTATTAGCAACACTATTATGAACTTTATATTTTTTCTCTTTTTTATATATAAGAAAGTAATATTAAGAAATATAATAGTAAGAAAGAAATAAAAGAGTAGCGTCATTAGTTTTTAAATACGATTATTGAAATTTTACATTAAAAATGTATACCAAATGAAAAATGCAAGCAATTTTATCTAGTTAAAAATATTCGCTCCAAATGCTTTTAAAAGTTAAAGTGTAGAAATTATCAAAAGTGAACTATATATGTGTATATACATAGAAGTGGGGAGGGGTTTTTTTAATTAAGCAAGCCGGTAAATTTAGAGAAGCCGGCATATATTTAGGGACGTCGGTACATATATTTAGGGAAGCCGGTATAGGAAGTAATGGTATTTAGTAATTTCACTATCGAATTTTGATGATGACCTTTTTTTAGGGGGTTTTAGATGTCAAAGCTTGTTTTATTTGTAATTTTTTCAATCTTAACACCAATTTGAGCCCCACATTTTCTTGGCGACTTTTTAGAGCTCATACTTGTATTTTAAAAATTAAGGCAAGCTGGCGGAAACCGTGTTGCATGGACGCATCGCCACTGATACATATATATATATATATATATATGTTTGCCAGTAGTTCACACAGGATACAGGAAATATCAATGAAGTCAAATCAAATTTTAAAATATTCTTTATTGAAATATTCTTTTAAATCGTAGAACGAACATAAAGCTACCACCGGATCGGAAGGCATTTCTGCTGAGAAGATCCGGCGAGAAACTCAACAGTTGCTCTTTTAAGCGTTACAATTTTGAATATATAATACAATGTGAGTACTATCTTGCAGCAAATTCAAGTTAATTAACCTTTAAATTACAACTTTACTTAAAAACAATTTCACAAAGGTAAAAGCGAATACAGATAATAACAAACATACAAATGTTGCCAAGTATTACCGACGTGAACTGCCTAGTACGTACGTACGTATATAGTATAAATACAACTTATATAATTGTATTAATTAAACATTGAAATTGCGCTACTTTTATATATGAAACATAGTTTCTTAATACAATTAAGATGCAGTGAATAGCTGGCTTCTGCATTGATATATTACATATATATATCTATTATATTAAAAATATCTAAAACAGCCGTAACAGATTTTAATCACAATATAATAAATAAACATATCATAGTATAATTAAAAGAATACTTAATTTAGAATACAAATTATAGCTTCATTGTATTAAAATTGACTCAACATGTTTTTTGGAATACATACCGTGATATATAAAAATGGAAAAGAATATATAATATTTAGCTTCACGCTTTATCCAGACAGAGGGAGGCAGGCAGAGGGAACCAGAGAAAATCTAGTGTTCAGTGTAAAAATTCCGCTCTCCTAAGATTTCCATTCCGCTCTTTTCGCCGAGTTGAAGCAGTGCGGAGTGGCGGAACTCAACGTCGCGCTTTTTTACCAGAGCGAGGAAATAAAAATACTAAATATTATTTAATATTTTATATCCTGGCGAGGGAATCGAACCCACAACCCGTCGCGTTTATAGTCACACGCTTGTGCCTCTGCACCACGACCTCATGTTTTATTTTTTTCAATGAATATAGAGAATAAGAATTTTTATTATCTTATTGCTATACATGTTGTTACAAACAAAAATAATTACGTCGATTTTTTTTATGGGATGAATGGTAACAATATAAATAATAAAATATTATCTTATATAATAATAAAGATTTAACTGTAATCAAAACAAATATCACTATTTAACAAAGTCATTTTTCACTGTACTTTTGTACACTTCAATTTTTGTTCATTAACATGATATTTTTTATATTTCTACTTCATCTAGTCTTAGACACGTATAACAAGATGACTGTGGTATTGGAAATACAGGTAAATTTACATTATTAATACAAAAAGGTAAAAACTATTTGTATAGTATGAAAGATTTAAGATGTGGCTTTCGTTGAAATACCAGTACACAGATGGTTTTCTGATATAATAATATCAGTCAAATTTTTGCAAGACACAACCTTCCTAATCGGGTCTGAATAAAATTCACCACTTGATGAAGGAAGTCTATGGCACTCTACATGTCATAGACATGCATCTACCATGCATGTCCATTTCTTCTTTTTTTCTTCACGCTGTATCCCGCATATAGCAGGGTAGGCAGAGAGAACCTGAGAACCTAGTGTTAAGACACTCCGTTTACTTTCCCCCAAATTGAGGCATTGCGTACTAAGTGGCAGAACTCAACGCTGCGCTTTGCCCTGTTAACAAACCCAGGAAAATGAAAATACTAAACTTTTACATTTCCTGGAGTGGGAATCGAACCCATAACCTGTCACGTTTACAGTCGCACGCCTCTGCGGCACGACCGGTGTTGCCTGTTTATGACATGTAGATTTGGAAGCAAGGCTGACCAATCTTACTATATGCACTGGAGAAAGTAAATTTCTCAATTAGAATTGTTTTCAATATAACAAGCTCAGAGGGGATTACAAACTGGCAGTGGTTTTTGGAAAATTTTAATGATAATAATGTAATTATTTAGATGTGGAGACGGAAAACCCAAAATAACTGGGAATTCATGTCTACTTTAATTATAAAAATCTATTTTTAAATAAAAAAGAAACTCATAGTGTAAGTGAATAATAAGTAAAATATGTATGAAATATAACATTTTGTATATTGTTGGAAGACTCGTATGGATGTCGCTTTATCATTGTATTCGATAATACGAGTTATTGCATATTGTATGCATACCTATATATTGTATATAGGTTAATATCAATATTAGCTACCTATTCAAATGAGGTAAAATACGCCACTAAAAATTGTATGTATTTACATATTATTCCCAAACATCAAGCTATGGATCATATTCAGATATTTTTATTTAAATATTATTACTTTTCACAGGCTGGGCAGAAAGAACTTAACCAAACAATAATGTAATCATTACTTTTCGCCTAATATCGCTGTATTGAGGGTAGAGTGACTTGAAAAATTTGAAATATACATATATTCCTCGGGATTTAAATTCTCGAACTATTTACTTGTGCTACTTTAAATCTTAATATGTATGTCTAGACTCGGTGGTGTCAATATATGAACTTACATTTATTTTACTATATATATTCTGCCTGAATATATGAGACAAATGACAAATCAGAATTATTTCATGAGTCAGCCTTGTATTGGGTTTGAAACAATCAACCAAGAGATATTAATAAAAATATGAGTTACTACACCAACAAGCTTGTCAAAATATATTTCTTAAAACTCCGCGATATATGTGGACGTACTTTTATTGTTAGTATGGGCTATAAACGTGTTTTTATTTCAACTGTTGCGCTGTTTTCTGACTGACAGACTGATAATAAGAGTTTCAATATCTTCCCGACAGGATGTTTCAATATGTTTTGCACAAAAATAAGGAAAAGTCTGGAAACAGTTGCGAGATGGAGTCAGATACATCGCAACTGGACCATATCAGCTTTAATATATGTATGTAACATTATGGAAATAATTATATGTCAAATTCTCAAAAAGATTGCCAAATAATATTTTGATATGTTTTAAAACATGTGCATTGTGCACGTATTAATATTGTCTTTATTTTTTTTAACTTCACGCTGTAACCCGCCTATAGCGGGGTAGGCAGAGGGAACCAGAGAACCTAGTGTTAAGACACTCCAGTCTTCAACAATTCTGTTCCCCACTTTCCGCCGAATTGAGGCATTGCGTGTTGAGTGGCGGAACTCAACGCCGCGCTTTGCCTTGTTACCAAACCCAAGAAATGAAAATACTAAATTTTACATTTCCTGGAGTGGGAATCGAACCCACAACCTGTCGTGTTTACAGTCGCATGCTTGTGTCTCTGCGCCACGATAGGAGTTATTAATATTGTCCGTATGAAATATTTTATTTTAATCATCACTACCCCCCCTAAGTATGTGTAGTTAGCGAATAAAGGATCTTTGGATCTTTGGAGGATTGACTAGTGCGACTAAATTAACATGTGACAAACTTGAGTGCAGATATCGTTTATAAAGTATAGCAACGTATTTTCTTTATTCACTAGTAGTAAAAATTAGTAACTGGTATTAGTATATGTTTAAATTGCAACAAGAATTACAGGACGACAAATAAAGATTTTAAATCAAATACTTGCTATCTTTTACTTTATCATCTTCTAGTATTTTGAATGGCGGTTCTGATCAATACAGTTCTTAGTTATATAATCTTTTTTCTATTGCCATCGCCATTGACACCTACAGCGAGTGCAGTTACAAGCATTTATCAATTGTACCACAAAGGTGTCAAATAGAAACATAATTAAATATTAATTTATTGAATTTACATTTATCTACTGAAAATACATAGGTATCTAGTATTACGTGTATTCTTTTATATTTCCATCTATTTATGAAAACATTCATGACAAGTGCCACATACGTGTATCTAAGCAAAAAGAAACAGATTCGATACATTGAATATACAGATATATGATATATAACTCGTTTATATAAGAGATCTCATTTATCATGTGTGCTAACAATAAAATACTGATATTGTTAAAGGCTACAATATTAAAATCTTAAGTAAACATCCTAAAAAATCTAAGATAAATAATTACTCATCTAAACTAAGTGGGTCGTCGACAAACACCTGATGTGACTTCATGTGGATCAGAAACGCCAGAAGTCGATCCTTATCTGCTTCATTTCCACTATAAAGAAACAATATAAAATTTTAAAATACAAAAAAATATTTTCGTAATAGTGGATTATAAGTACATTAATATATAAAATAAATATTATGTAGTGACATGAGTCAAACTCAAATGATATATAGGTTGTTCAATAACGCAACCAGTATTACAACTAGACCTCTTATTAACTAATTACTTGAAAAACTTGTATATAGATATGTATATACATATTCATATTTTGTATAAAAAGAAAGCAATTTCATATTCAACGGTTTGAAATTTCTTTTGTTTTTTTAATCTAAAAAAATGAATGAGACTTATGAATTAAACAGGAACTTACTCAATATCGATTTCAATAGCCAGAGTGGTGTGATGAGGTTTTCCTTCTTCGTCTAGCCATCTGTAAAAAGATATATTTTTTATAATTGACTATAAAAATATTAGTATGAGTAGCTTTATCATTTATATTTTCTTTTACTCTATAAAGTCGTCTCTATAGTATCGTATATATAAGTCGGATGCATAAAAGACACAGTAAAAAATACATTTTTTTTCTTGGATGAGCGAATAAGTGTATAAAGCAAAAATGCATACTTTCAGGGCAGGTATTTTTGAGTTTATTTTTTGATCTGTAAATTGATAAACTTACAGGCAAAAGTATTTAAATATTTTATATTTTTTTTTATCTGCGTTTGATGTACTTGATTTTTTCTTATTTAATCATATAATCGCCTATATATGAAACAAGTCCCAATACCTATTAATATTTAAAAATATACGCGATTTACACTATATACGTAATATACATTCAAGCAACAAACGATAATAGCATATAAAATCAAAGAGTAAAATTAAAAATTATTTTATTTTGACATAAATAGGCGAATGTGATTATATGTAGCAATAAAAGTGTTAGATAGTTACATATCGCCAAATGTGATTGAATTTACAGGATAGGAGGCTAAGTAGCGTGGCCGCTTCGCCACGCCTGTCTCAGCGCTGGCGGCCTGCGCCGCGCCCAGCGTCGACCGAGTTATATGCCAGAAACCACGCGACGCCGCACCCACTCCGTCTATTCTTTCTATCCTCACCCAGCCTTTGAAAAAGTTAGTACATATATATATAAAATCGAAGTTCCACATGTAATTACAGACCTGCCATTTGAAAAAGTCGAAATTAAAAATATATTATTAAGGAAAGAATATTATTCTGTCCAAGAATACTATACAGATGTTAATGTGTGGAATTAAATGCTGTTGATGCTCGCTCAGGAGGCTTATCGTTGCTGTAAATTTATTATAAAATTTTATTTGAAAAGAGCATCTGTTGAGTTTCTTGCCGGCTCTTCTCGGCAGAACTGCCTTCCGAGCCGGTGGTAGCTTCCGTTAGAACTGACACTCCTAACATCTTTTGTAAATTGACGATTCAAAAGTGCTTGTCATAGCCTATTTGAATATAGAATATTTTGATTTTTTTTTTGAAGAATCTTTTTGTAATATTGCATATCAATGTATCTACTGTTACGATACGACGGATACGACAATATTTTCATTTAGATGCTTAGACAATGATGACCAAAACTTTCATCGAAACTAAAAAAGATGCGCTTTGTAGTTGCAACACTGTACATTGTCGTCATCGAAACTGGGTGGTCTTTTTCAAAAAACGTCGCTTTTAAAAGAAATGCTGTATATTAATTACGACTAAAAATTCGTCTACATCAATTACACTTATATATAATCTTTCTATAAAACATATTAAAGATATTAATATGTTTTATGTCTCGGTAATTTTACTGATAAGTGTATGTCAAACCAATGGTAGGTGGGTAATATTATTTTAGTAATAGTTGAAAGTAGTAGAAATACATTAAGTATTTCTGCAATCCTCCTATAAACTTTAACTTTGTCAAATTTCATACTCCTCCTTCCGCACAATTTTTGTGAGTAATTTCGGGTAGATAACTCTCCTTCGCGTATTAATGTAATGATATTAACTTATTTTTCATAATTAATATTCATAAAGCATAAATCAGCAAAAAATAAGAAATAAATTATATAAATATTTACCAGATAAAGTTTCGTCCACATCCGGTTGGCAATCAGTGCAGTAACACTTGACTTGTCCCCAGGACACTGCTTGCCGCAACTCCGGGTAAGGAAGCACCAAATAGTTCCAAAACTTCAAAACAAGATGCAAATGCTCACATCCTTCTCCAAATGCCTCCCACTCAGCTTCCAAGCTCTGACCTTCCACACCTTCCTGATCTAAGCTGAGTATCCTATTAAGATAAATGAGATTCTCGATGGCTAACGGCTCCGTACAAAAGTCATCGCGACGCGTCGACTCATCAATAGACGAAGACTGTTCTTCAGTCAAGTCTGGTAAATTTCCAGTCTCAAGAGTCAAAGCATCCATTATCTCATTATCTAAATTGTCCACATCGTTCGCTTCAGGGTAGCGGTCGTTGTGACGAATGTTAGTATCGCAAAATTGGTTATTTATTTCGTTATCATCGTGACTTGAATAATATGCTAGACGGATGGTCTCTCTGAGAGAGAGAGGTTCTGACACGCGGCAGAAGTCATGAGTGGATTGACTTCGTTGAACGCTGCGGAGCGATGCTTCTTTGTTGTCGGTAGCGTTCAGGATAAGACTATGATGCATCACTCGGCTCGGAGTTTGACTCTTTATTTCCAAATTCCGTATTTCATTATCAGGTATTTGAATGTGTGGCTTAGAAGCGCAGCTGGGTCCAGGTTCAATGACAGGATCGTATGCTTCCATTAGATTATCTTGGCTGCATGCTTTGGTTTTTCGGCGTCTCCTGATTTCGACTCTTTCCCTTATCGGCGGTTCTTCGTTTTCTATACTTTCCACATTTATGCCGGTCAGTGACTCCTCTTCTCGACGGTTCTCAACTATTACTGGTAGATCAAGCGACGTTCCGGTTACCACTGTGTAAGGATGCAATAGGACCGATACCTATAAGACATTTATATATTTATATATATCGTACAAGCTAAATTACAAACAGAATAAACCATATTAAAAACCAACTCTCACCTGGGAGACTCTTCCATATAAATCGATTAAAGGGTAAACATGACTGTACGATCTGGGAACAGCACCGATAATTCCAAGCACATTTCCATCGATGTCTACAACCAACTCGCTGTTAAATCGAAAATGTAGAGTCAATACTGATTGCTCAGCAACTTCATCGAGTTCCGTAGCGACGTGTGTTATCAACTGTAATAAAGTGATATTTCCTTTATTTATACTGTATATGAAAACCGTACCGAATGCGGTTCACATTTAATACTCACAGTGGTTCCGTTGTACTGCAGATCACTGGAGAGTATCCAGGCAGGGGGATCTAAACGCATAGCACACTCTGGAACGCTCTCAGTGGGAAGACACGGCACGCCGCCAATGGACAGACTGCCGTCCCAGCTGTCGTCAATTTTGTCCACCCGAAACTGTTAAAATAATGAAGGTTTTAATTTAAACAATCAATGCTTCTAATAATATTTAATTGCATTGTTTTAAAATAATTACATTTTATCGCAATGCAGTGCAGTTAATTCATTTGCCGTGGCTTTAACTATTCGCATTTTGCACCATACGTAAGCAATAATTGTTTTTTTATCGCAAAACGAAAGAACATTTGAGTTTAAAAAATAAACTCTTTTTCAATAAAGTTTGTTATAAATATTAACATACTTTATTAAAAAAGAGTCGATATTGTAGTAATAATGACAAAACATGGCTCTAATAAAACAGCCATAGTACCTTACTGAGAGTTATTTAGCGGAGTGTCCAGTTCCAGTGCACGGATTCGTCCACTGTCCACTGCGGATGTTTGGCGGCGCATCGTTCCGCATTACTATTTCATCTTTCCTATCTTTACTTACCTTCATTTACGTAGGTAGGTAGGGAAGTCCCTATAGTAAACAATCTCGTCCTCGGAATCGTAACTATTCTTTATTTTAAACGTTTCTAATTCAAATTTCTATATCGTCGAATGTTATTACCATTCTCGTTATATTAAATACAATTCAATGAATCGTAAATTTTATGGGAATATTAAATATTTGTATTAATTAAATCTTTTCGCATTTCCTCTGTCATATAGATTAGAATAAAGAAGTTATTGACACTCGGCGTCGTCCACTCCAGAAACGTATATAACAATTGTACATAAAATTCGTTTAAAAATAAGCTGCATTTTTTAATTATGTAACAGGAATAATAATAATATCCCGGTTATTATTAATTTTAGAGATTTTTCCTAGTCTCTGGAGTTAATCTCAAACTCACAGAAAAACACATGACACGCTTTGATAACTTTGAGAGAATATTCTTATTTCGAAAAGCATTATAAAATACTCTTTTATTTTCACAAGTATATGCACTCAATATAAGATATTAAATAAACAATTCGCCTGGCAAAAGGGCATGTATTCCGATCCCCACTTTCCGCCGATTGGGGCAATATTTTTATTATCTGTGATATAATAAATTTATGGAATATGTTAAAAATGACCAGTTATTAATCAATATATTTTATATGACAGAATAAAAAGACACATTGAGGTCAGTCGTGGCCCAGAGGCACAAGTCGACTATAAACGCGACAGGTTGTGGGTTGGATACACACTATATTAAATATTTATAATAATTAATATTTAGTATTTTCATTTCTTCGCTCTGGTAACCAGTCAAAGTGCGGCGTTGAGTTCCGTCTCTCAGTATATATGTAATGTTCATTTATGTGCAAGAACCATTTTAATGCATTTTAAAATACTTAAAGAGAATTTTATAACATATCACATTATATACCATTCGCAAGGCAAAATAAAAAATACATTCGCAAAGCAAAATATAAAGTACATTCGCAAAGCAAAATGTAAAATACTTTCGCAATGCAAAATCAAAAGTACTTTCGCAATGCAATTTACTTGAAAAGATACTTTCGCAATGCAATTTTGTTACAAAATTACGTTCGCAATGCAATTTTGTTACAAAATTACGTTCGCAATGCAATTGTGTTACAAAATTACGTTCGCAATGCAATTTTCTCACAAAATTACCTTCGCAACGCAATTTTCTCACAAAATTACCTTCGCAATGCAATTTTCTCACAAAATTACCTTCGCAATGCAATTTTCTCACAAAATTACCTTCGCAATGCAATTTTCTTACAAAACTATATTCGCCAAATCATTTTTTCACTATAATGGTCTGGCGAATAAAGATGCATTTTTTTTAGCTTCACGCTTTTTCCCAGTAAAAACATAAGATAGGTTCTGTCTGTCTAGTGACAACATACTCTGTTCTCCGTGCAATTTTCTGACAAAAGAAATAATATCGTACTCCAATTTTATTACGAAAATTATATTATATTCACGATAACAACATAAATCTAATCCAGACTGAAATGAAATGCCTAATGTAAAGATTCTCACTGGTAGAGTTCGAATCCTACTGTAGCCAATGTGCAATGAAATAAATATAAACTGAATGTCAGGTTTAACACGCAACAGTACTGTTGGCTAACTAAATTAAAAATATATATATATATTAAGCAAAGAGCGCTAAGAAAAAAATTCTTTCCATATTCCACAATGTCATGAATCACAGAATCGGATACTCTCATATATATTAAATTAAAAATAATATTTTCTGTAAATAAATGAATAGCGTGGAGTGAATGTCGTAGTGTATGATTAAGAAAATGTGCCTGTATTATAAACGATTTACCATTTAACCAGAGCGAGGAAATATATTTATATATTTTCATTGTCTGGAGTGGGGATCGAACCCACAACGCGTGCATTTTTTTAGATATAAATATCGCTGACCGATAATTTATGACGAATAATAACAGTAATATAAAATATATTTTTTTAACTTCACGCTGTAATATGCGCGGACATGGTAATAAATAATACCATAGCGAGGAAATGAAAATATTTTAATATTATTTAATATTTCGTGGAGTAGGAATCGAACCCACAACCTGTTGCGTTTACAATTCCACGCTTGTGCCTCTGTGCCACGACAGTCTCAATAATTTCATACATAAGATGAAATTATACATACCAAATAGAATACGAAAGCGATCAAAACTATGATAAATTCTTTACATTTCCCTTTTACTTGCAGATTACGCTACAATATATTATCTGAAAGTAGGACTCGAACCCACAATAATAGCAAGTTTGTCACAATTTTAAGTTTTAATTGCGCATCCTTGCTTATATAACATGACAATTTGCGGCAGAATCATTTTAATACAGGTTTAAGATGAATTTCACTCCACCCTAATATTCGCATTCGCAAGCAAATCATTATTTATTAGGTTTAAAAATTGTATATCGCTTAGTAGGAAGCCTTGAGTAAAAACAAATCAGGGAATACATTTGTCGAATAATCTCAACATGTGTATTCTCTAATTTTTAGTAAAAATAGTAATAATAATTTAACCCTTTACATCCACTTTGATTGTCAATGACAATATTTTTACGTCCTCGTCAGATAGCGTAATTTGCCTCTGGCCTGCAAATGAAATCGAGTGCTAAAGGCTAAAATAATATTACGCGTTTTATTTAAAATATCTAAAAATCTTACCCTAAATCTATGTCCTCTGCGTAAAGGTTGACTGACTATCGCGACTGCATCTTGATACCCCGTTGTGCGCATTGCTACAGTGTCTATTAGCAAAAAAATATATATAAATAAATTTAAACCTACATTAAACTGTGTTATAAGTATTAAAGTAATCCTATTAAACTGTCAGGAATTTTAACTTAACGGGAACAATTTCTTGTGTAATTAAAAATTTTGACAATAATTTTAATGTACCTAAATACGAACTGACGTATCTTGAAAAAAATCAAAGCGTTATAGACAATAATCAATCTATGTGTTCTAATCGAGATACATTGAAATATTATGATTACTATTAGAATATATATACAATAAGGAGACTATTTAAATGAACATGAACAGGGACATTCATTATTACACATTTATGGTTAGTAGAAAATAAATTAAAGTTTGTTTTAAAGATTGTTATAGCAACTTTATACAATTTTTTTTATATGGAAAACTTATACAGAATATAAACAATTATGTACATTTTCTTTTTTTTTTTTATTTATTTAATAATTACGTATTTTTTCTTTATTTGCACTGTATCTGCTAAGGCTACGCTCCTTAAGAGCACAGAAATACTTATGTAGGTAGTATTACTTTAGGCTTTCTATCTATCTTCATAGCTACGTCTGTGAATAACGCTTAAAATTTTACAAAATTAGAAAAGTACATTGATGACATAAACTTCAGTAAAATACAAATTATTAATTTTTCAAAACCTTTAACTTACTACTTCTTTAAGTGTTCTTTTTTAAATTAATTCAAGAGTGTACCTTTTTAAATTCGGGTATAAAAGGTTCTAATACATGCAATTTAACTTACACATTGAATGAGTTGAGCTTTAGCCAAAATTGAATCGAATTTGAGAGACTAATCATTACATATACGTGAAGGGAAGGAAAACGTAGAAGCTCTTTTTACGAAAATTATGCGGGCGAAGACCAGTAAAAATTTTTTTATATTAGAAAGTCAATATTTTTTTTATATATAAGTTTAACAATAAAAATCATTTATTATATAAATATTACAAGCACTATCATGTGTTCATAATAGAGTTTTGTATAAAAGTCACATATTTGGCAATGTTTTGCGTCATCGGGTCTATTAGTTAAATGAATTACCTGAACTGCACAATTTAATATTTTTTCCGTGTATGTAATGAAATGTATACGGCAAAGCGGCTCTTCTACGACGCGGCTCTACAGGAACCAGTGTAATCATTGAAGAACTTAGATCCGCCATATCACTTATTATTTGTACCTCGTGCACATCTTCTGAATCCTGTTTTGGTTGTCCATTGTCATTCGGAACTGGAATGTTAATATATTTTTACTTTTATAAATAAATTGGTAATTACATTAAGAATGATGAAGAATAATTTATATGAAATATTTATATTTTCACAAAACGCCTGTCCTTATTAACATGGTCGAATGAGAAAATCTGCATTTTTACAAGAGAAATCAAAGTTTAAATTGTTGATATTTTCTTTTTTATAAGACATGGTTAACAAAAATCAACATATCTTTGACATGATTATAAGTTTACTGAAATTGAAGTGATTTTTTTACAGAGTAATTAAAGGATTAAAAAGAAAAAGGCAAAAAATCATATACGACAATATTGAAGAAGAAGGGATAGGCGAAATATATAGTTATCATAAAAGAATATCAAAACTTACTAGTTTGAGGTAATGTTAAAACTGGATTTCCTCGTGTAACAGCTTGTATTTTATAAACTGATCCGAAAATTTCCATTACTACGTAGACTTTCTAAAAAAATATATAGTATTTCTTTACCCATAACATCTAAACTATCCAAAAAATATTATAAGTAATATATATATCGTGTAAGATAAAAATAGTGAACATCTTTCTTACAGGAATCTTAACAGTTTTAAGAGTAAAGAAATTTTCATATTAGATATTAATTGAGATAATTTAATAAATTCTACTTTTAATCATGTAAATAAATGTTCATTTCAAAAATAAACAATCCTTTGTACAGATATATTCACTTAAAGTAACGCAATATATTGTTAATACTCACATCTGGAACTTGTTCAAAAGCAGTATCCAACAATTCACAATTATAATATATTAGCACTCGATTATCAGCTGTTTTCTTTAGACCAACTCGGTCCCCAGTTCTCAGCCATTCAAATGAAGGAACAACTACTTTCATATCTTGCTTTCTTGTCCCATGTTTAGAGTAACGCATATATCGTCCTGTATACATTTATTGGGTTTCAGTATAAGACAAGAGTCGGTGCGATATTAATTAACTATCTTTCCATAATGGTGAAGATTCAAAATAAACAAAGTAAAATTGAAATATTTTCATTCATTGATTTATGAATAATGAATTAAATTTTGCGAAAAGGAAAGCTCAATTTATTTAGTATAATTTTTTGTTCATAACAAAATGTAGGTTATTTTATTTACACGTCTTAAACGAAAAAGTAGCGAAAAATAGTACCGTCAATATAAGCAGTGTAGTGCGGCAGACAGGCAACAGACGGCGGCAGGCTGCGGTTAACGTGCGCGTTTAATATGTTCACGTCGGTCACGCCCATACGAAAGCTTCCTGCGTAGCTGTACTTGCATGCCACTATTTTAATCTATTTGTAATAAAAAAATAAATTGATATTAGCATAACGAATATTTTTCATATTTTCTAGACCCAATTTGAAGTTACGAGGGAGCATTTTTAAGTTCGCGGAAAGTGTAGACCAATAGTAAAGCCACTTAACGGAATGATAGCTAGATAAGTAGCTTATTAATACCAAGTTTCATAATAATCAGGTCATCACTCTTTTGGTAATCGTTTATGGCGACACTTGTCACTGTTAAATCCATTGCTTACAAGTAGCATAGTCTCTTTAATTTGAGTAGAAAATCACTTGGAAGAGGACTCCCTATGAAGCTGAATCCAAATAAGACACAATGCAATGGTACACAACCATCCAAGAAGTTTATGTCGACTGAATCCATTTTAAAGAGGATGCAAGAAGCAATCAAAACAAAAAAGGGTATAATTGACCAAAAATGTCCTGCTTTTTAACGACAATACACTCGTATACACGATCATGATCCTGTGTCACGAGCTACGTCGCGATGGCCGCCCCGCGCAACGTGTGCTTCAACATTTTGGAGCACCGACCTGGCTCCCAATGGGAAACAACAAATAATAATACTTATTTCTAAACTTTAACAAAACTTCGTGGGAAGAATTTTTCAATCGGTGAAGTTAAGAACGTAGTTTCAGCTTATTTCGCGTAACATTTTTAATTTCGGCGGAAAGTGGGGAACGAAGGTTCCCTCTGCCCACCCTGCTATATGCGGGATACAGCGTGATGCTATGTATGTATGTATTTTAATGAAGGTTATATATAAACTAACTAATAAATTTAAAAATGTATTAGTGTTGTAGGTAAACATTAAAAACGAAAAAATAATAATTTGTTTATTCTCAATTCCGCTAACTTTAAAACGCTCCCTCGTACCTTGTTACCTGGGGCGCATATAGACCATTACATATAAAATAAAAATGGTAATCCCACAAAATGTATTAAAATAAATTCCGAGTAAGCATACTAATCTGAATAGGGTCACTTTAAAATTTAAAATATTAAAACAATTTACATAATTGGTTTGCTACTTCTATATGTCTGCTATATACACGGCTTTATTAATTAATGAACAGAGAAAATATTTAAAAATAAATACTTCATTGACTAAAATATAAATGAAGACTATTAATATACCTTAACCTTTAGTACACAGTATCTACAATTCATGACCCAAACATTATATTGCTTTTAGGATATACATTATATTTTAGGATATACTTATTTATAAAATATATACTTAATACTTAAGAAAAATGGAAGAAAATATATAAAATGATGTCACCGTACACAAGTAATTAATCTTTTCTAATATACACAACAAACAAAAAATATATTTAAAACCAAAATATCAAAAGGAATTATTAAGTATATAAAATCAAAAGTTTTATGTAACTTAACCTTACTTAAATCAACAAAAAATAAAATTACAATAAAATTTTATATAATGTAAAAAATGCTGATGTTAAAACTATCTCTTCTTGTAAGCATTTTCTTGTGTGTGAGGTGACAGCCACAGTGCGTTGACTTTCCAAAACGAATAGTTATTGGATTTTTTTTTTTCCAAAACGTTACGTCGTTTGTGATATACCTCTAGTCTTCTTTGTTTCTAGACATTGGGAACACAGTAATTTACATAAATTAACAAAAAATAAAATTACAATAAAATTTTATTAAATGCAAGAAATACGCATGTTAAAAATATCCATTCTGGTGAAGTTTTCTTTTTGTGTGAGATGACAGCCACAGTGCGTTGACTTTACAATACGTTTAGTTATTGGAAAGTCAGCGGACCGTAACCGCCCATAGTCCAACGTAGATATAAAGCTGACGTCCTATTTCTTGGTAAATAATGTAAAGGATTTAAAATATATGTAACAGCTCCTCATTATAATGAGTGCATATATGTACAGCACACATCAGCGTAATAAAGAATGTGACGTGAACTGACATATTATAAATCTATAATTAAATTCAAGTATTTTGTTCGAAAAATCTGATAAAAATATAGCGATAATTAAAGAGCAGCGAAAATTTCATTGTGCACGTTCGTATTGAAAGCATTTTTATGTGTGTGAAGAGGCAGCCACAGTACGTTGACTTTCCAAAACTTTTGGTTATTTGGTATTATTTGGTATTAGAAAGTTAGCGGACCGTAACCGTCCATAGTCCCAAAATACTCCGTCGTGGTTTTAAAGCTGTGGTGTTTCTTTCCTAGATAATGTAAACGGTTTAAAATATATGTAATATCTCCTCATTACATGTACAGCACACATCAGCGTAATAGAGAATTCGTACGAAAAAGTATTGCGTTTTGATAGAGAATAAAATTGAGACGTCTCAGAAAAAGCTACGAAAAGTCCAAACTTTTGCTGACTTCGTTGACGTGAACTGTAATATATATAACTAATATATTTCAAGTATTTTATTCAAAAAGGCTAATAAAAAAATAGCGGTAATTAAAGAATGGCGAGAATTTCATGGTGCACGTTCGTATTGAAAGTATTTTCTTGTGTATGAAGTGGCAGCCACAGTACGTTGATTTTCCAAAACTTTTGATTATTTGGTATTGGAAAGTCAGCGGACCGTAGCCGTCTATAGTCCCAAAAAACTCTATAATGGAAAATATACGGCTGTTGTCTTCTTTCTTCTTAAGCTTCATAAACTTAATAATTTATTATTAACACTTCAGCTAAATAATTAAACACTTAAGCAAATAATTGTTTGAACGGGTATCAGTCGTGCTCACGAGTGCATTTCCTTTGGTGTGAAATGACAGCCACAGTGCGTTGACTTTACAAAACGTTAAGTTATTGGAAAGTCAGCGGACCGTAACCGCCCAAAGTCTCAAAATACTCCGTCGTGGATATGCAGCTGGCATCTGTTTTCTTTCAAGATTCTGTTAACGCTTGAAATATTTAATAATTTCTTATTTAATACTATACAGCATACATCAGCGTCATAGATAACTTTTAAAAGAAACTATGCAAGCGTTATGTTAGTTTTGAAAGTGAAACAATGCATATGTTGCTGACTTCGTTGATGTGTGCTATAAGAAATATTAAAATATACAATTAAATTTAAGTTATTTTGAAATTACAAAATATAATTAAAATAGGGTCAGAAATTTAACAATATTTAAACAGCGACATAACACTTTGAAGGATTTTCAGTAGCGGTAGCATTTTCTTGTGAGTGTGGTGACAGCCACAGTGCGTTGACTTTCAATAATGGTTAATTATTGGAAAGTCAGCGGACCGTAACCGCCTATAGCGCCAAAACATTTCGTCGTTTATTATATCCTCTAGTAAACAAAATATAAAGTTACATTAAAATTTGAGAAAAAGAAGATCGAATGTTGAAAATATCTCTTCTGGGAGGCATTTCTTGTGTGTGAGATGACAGCCACAGTGCGTTGACTTTACAATACGTTTAGTTATTGGAAAGTCAGCGGACCGTAACCGCCCATAGTCCTGCAATATTCCGTCGTGGATACAAAACTTTTGTCATCTTCTTTTCTAGCTTCTGTAGACGCTCATATACAATTAGTACCATATCACTTACATTGAAATAATATACACATAAGCGACAACATAATCAAAAATATGTTACAATCAAAAAATCGTAACAGAAAATATTGCGCAAGGATTATGTTAATTTAAAAAAAGAAAGAAATAGGGACACCTCAGATAATGTTGCGAAAAATGCATTCGTTTGTTGACTACGTTGACGTGAACTAGTAAATATATTGGAAGTCAATAATTTAATTCAAATATTTTATTTTAGTGCTAAACAGAATTCGAGAATGCTGGAAAATTTAACAACAACTAAACAGTAGCAAGATAATTGCAGGATAGGACATCCGTAGCGGGGGAGTTTTCTTGTGTGTGAGGTGACAGCCACAGTGCGTTGACTTTCCAAAACGAATAGTTATTGGAAAGTCAGCGGACCGTAACCGCCTACAGTTCCAAAACGTTACGTCGTTTGTGATATACCTCTAGTCTTCTTTGTTTCTAGACATTGGGAACACTATAATTTACTTAAATCAACAAAAAATAAAAATTTTATCAAATGCAAGAAATACGCATGTTAAAAATATCCATTCTGGTGAAGTTTTCTTTTTGTGTGAGATGACAGCCACAGTGCGTTGACTTTACAATACGTTTAGTTATTGGAAAGTCAGCGGACCGTAACCGCCCATAGTTCCGAAATACTCCGTCGTGGATATACAGCTGTACGTCTTCTTCACAACTGAATATGTATGAAATGAAAATGATATGTAATGAAAATGACAACATGAGAGCAGTTTTGAGATAACATAATATTTGTTGCTTTATTATATTAATATTTGTATGTATATATAAATATTTGTTGCAAAGTGTATTTTGGAGCGTCAAGATCCAAATTAAAACATATTACGTATATAGCAGACACATAATATTACAATAGCAAATCAGCCACACCAACAATGCACTTTTATAATATAAATTAATTTAAGTCCATTCTATTATTACTATTTACTCGACTACCCTAGCTTTCCTCGGATATGAACAATATAATGTTACATATAAAATTGCACGCTGTTTATACCATACAGTTATGGCCCTAGTCTATTATGATGCCAATATTATTATTCCTTTCTTTGATTTTTATAAATTATCTCCTACATACCAACATAATAATATTAAATGAAGTCTATAACTTCATGTAATATTATCATATGTATATCTTTACATTATAACGTACCTCTTTGAATATAATATATAGCATATAAATAATGATGCTACCTCAAATATTTCGCCAATGGCAAGATGACTTGAACTGAACACCAAAGCTCCCATCGGATCAGGTGTTATCCGCCTCGCTAGGGAGTAGTCGTGCATTAAAACAATGTTATCACCGCAATATTCCGAGAAACTCCTGCACAATGAAATAAAATATATGTGGTGAAAACGGTTCCAGTAATATACAACTGATGTCAAAACTACTGAACATATCATGATGGGACTTTGACCATTCCAGTTTTTGAAACTTATAAAGCCATTCATATTTCTTAAATTTATTTTTATAAACATATTTTCCTGCCAATAAAAAACAAGATACGTATTTTTGTATTCTTCAATATTATTTTTTAAAAATAAATATTAAGACAAAGTGGTGCATTGAGTTCCGCAACTTAACACGCAATATTTCGAATTAGGTTGGAAAGTGTCTTAACACTAGGTTCTTTTTGTCTCCCTGCTGTGTAGAGAAGCGTAAGGCTAAAAAAATTGAAGTAGTCTAGAACGTCTAGTGTGGAAATAAAAGATCAGCACCCCATAACATAAGGATAAGTATGATTTTGGGCATTTATTAATAAAAGCAATATGATTTCAAGATTTCAGAATATTAAAGACTAACGCACTTACCAATATGGCGGCGGAGGCGTAGCTAGGGCCCGAGAGTTACTCAATATTGAATTGTCTGAATTACATCCATTGTAATTGAACGTTCTCTCTTCGTTTTGAAGTATCGTCACCTAAATAAAAATATATCTTTAATATTAAAATAATAGACAAATAATATTACTGTTAGGTAAAAAATGTCCTTGTATGACTTTATTACCTGCGTACACTGTCCGTAGAGATCGACAACAGCATATATATTGAGGTGCGGAACGTACCAAGCTTTGCCCATATCCATACCATCCAAATAATAATGTAGACTTCGATCAGCATGCCACATCATTCCTGTTATAATTACAAGACTAGTAAGTGTATTAGTTATATTTAAAATAATTATAATTCTTTGAATGGAGTGTTGCAATAAGATATAAGAACTACAATTGATGCTGACCAACTCTGCTGCCAACAGTGAGTGAGTCCAAATCAAGTGGATAGCCGCTACGCACGCATTCTCCATCTTTCATCATAGCGGCTCCACTCAGTATGTACGTGTCCCAATTGAGGTCTGTCGCCGTACCCGCGAGACCATTAGCTTCTAGATCGTCTGGTCGTATAGCCGTCACGCCTATATATAAGACATAGTTTGTTTTAACAAAGTAAAAGACATAAAATAAGACCATCATATAGAATTATATATAAAAAATATATTTGTTACCTATTTCTAAACTGCCTATCCAACAATCAACCATGGAGTCTATACGCAGTTCGAACATATCGCACTCGCGTAGCGGCCGTGAGCTGAACAGCACCGCGTCATTGAATTCAGAGTACACGGCTGCTCTGGAGGCAGTGAGACGCGTCCTACTCAGTCTAGCATTACGTCCGTGCACGCGATGAAAGCACATTTCTCTACAAAAATTACAATTTCATATATGAATCAATATTACTGAGATTAATTATTTGTTTGGATAAAGTGACCAGTCTGAGTTTTTCATTATTTTTTGGTAATTTTTTAATAATAATAAAGTAAACTAATACTCACGGATATGTCGTAGCGTTTGATTCAGAAGATATTGGCGATTCTGGCGAGCATTCCATAGGTGGCGAGTAAGAGTCGACTATTGTCGCTTGTGCCACACGTCCGTATAAATCTACAAAATAAATAAATTAATAAACAATTCAATAATGCTACAATAATGAAACAAAACTCAAAACCTTCAAAACAGAATTAACAAATTACACTTTCCTAATTATTTAGAGATATAACTTTACAAACCGATAACCCCGAAAACATGTTCAGGAATATTAAAAGCGGCGGGACCTTGATCCGCTCCGTTTACAAAAAAATGTAAAATACCCATGTCCTTCCTCATCACTCCTACAGTATCACCTTCCTGACAACAAAAATCATCTTTTATATATCGCAATGAAAATAACATAATCGAATACCAAGCATATTTTAACATAAGTTTAAAAATCTTACCACAAGTCTGTTGAGATCTCTAACATATCGTGGTATTATTATAGTCGCATCTCTTATAACGTCCTCTCCTGACATTACCCAAGTGCCTGATCTAAAACGTTTATATTCTATAAATGCTTTATACAGTAATAGAGAAAAACTTTAACAAAGTCCATAATTTTACACATAGCCTACAAAACAGCGTTTAATTTCAAATAATTCGGCAAAGACATTAAAATCAAAATAAAGAGATTAAAATAATATCGAAATCTCACTTGGCGTGGCTCATTTTGAATGGTACTTGTAAATCATTTGAAGCATGCTGCGTGACTCCTATTTCAATGCTTCCAGCCCATTTTGGGATAACCAGATCGAGTCGCACTTGGAACAACTCGTTGGTGCGCAGTGTTCTGTTTGTCATCACTACGCCGTTGTTGAAGAATTTGAAAGCACTATTGTATATCAAATATTAATATCGATTACTATCCATTCAAAGGATCATAAACATATATTGTAACATTTCATTTCACTACTAGCACTGTAGACAGGAGTATATATTACTTTAATTCATGATAAGATCCCGATAATCTTTTACAAAGTACAATACATGAATACTAATACTTAAATGTTAAATGTCTTTGGAGATGGTAACTCTGTGATAAAACATTTAAAGATAGCTTTACTTGATAGCTGAACTTGGCTAATGACAGTCAAATGTATGTGGTACTTTAAAGCCAACTGTGGAAAAAGCGTTTGGCCTAATTTTAAGCTGGAAATATATTTGTTGGTTGAGTTTGTTGAAAAACAATTTGGCTAGCTTGAGTAAATACTACATGAGCCTATTTGTCACCATAAATATATTTGAATCTACAACTTTACTATAAAAATGTATATTTAGTTAAAACTATATATTTTTCTCAATTTAAAAGACAACAATTTTATAATGGCCTTACATAAGAGATCAAATAATTTATTCTTTCTAAGCATTGACCAGTCAATACTTTGGAAAAATAAAACAAATTCAAAATGTCATGAGAGGTGCAAGTAGTGAAACAAAATTCCCATAAGGATAATGTGATACTTACTTAGGCCTATGAGCAGTCTTACCATCGTTAATAATAATAACATACGAATCACGCAGCGTATGAAATAAAAGGCTATCTTCGTCTATCCTCGGCCGGAACCTACCTGCGAAAAGAATTTTCATAATGAAGGATAAAACATCATTCTTTTAGCAAAGAGCAATTAATTACTCTTCACTACCATAAATGTTGTTGTACACATACATATAAATGTATCGAATGTTGCTGAAGCTGTGTAAACGTCAGGTTAGTAAACGGTTAATAAGCGCATTTTCATCCTGACAACTAATATACGTATGTCATTTAAGAAATAACAATAATATACATTCATTTTGTCACTGTAACAAAATTTAATAAAATAAAAGAAATTTTGTGACATAGTGTTCATAGTGTTCGTCTAATAATCTGAACTATATACTTATGGATATTTTATTAGCTATTGTTTAAAAAAATGTTTCATTTAATAATGAGCAGGCAGACTTACTTTATAACAATATTAATAACATATTGAAAAAAGATCTTATTTGGATTCTGATCGCCAAACTAGTCAGCAGCAGCAGATGTGATTTGATGATCAAACGATTATCTATACACATGTATAGCATATTTACATATAAAAAATATTACTCGCTAGTTGAATCTCTTCTGACAATTTAATAGAAATTTGGGGACACTTCGCAAAACTACTCTAACAAGTTTGCAAGGTATTAAAAAAATGCTTATTTTAAAATCAAACTTCTTTTTTATTTTAAATCATTGACTAGCTTTAATCAAACCATATAACTGAAATTTTCAAATAATCCTCTACTATTTATTTTTATTCGTAAAATTTTAGAACAATAAACTGGGTTCTATTTTTACTTTGAGCAAAAACTTAATAAATGAGTAGACCACTTCGGAATGCAAATAATTTATATCAGCGAAAACAAAACAATGACGTAAACAACAAATTTCCCTAAGACGTATAATCATCTCAAAATTTTATCAATAATAAAACGAAATTAAAAGAATATATTTTTAAATAGAATCTGACCTTCAACCATATGCTTTTTATACGTGTATAAATTTCATCAAAGCAACCCCGAAAACATGTTCAGGAATCACCCTCTTCATACTGTTATCATGTTGTTGGAAACTCCTTTATTCTTATGAGACGCTTAAGTTAAAATTGTATTTTAAATAAGATATACATTTCATAATTTTTGTGAGAAAATAAATTCTTCAACCGTACCTATAAATGAATAATAAAATGAATCATAATAATAAATTGTCATTAAAATACTCACTAGGAGGCGCCGGCACATCGACGACGCTAGACACCGTTGGAATGTTGTGAATATTACTGTCGATATCCTCACATGAATCTACAATTGATACCTAAAACCAACGACGACATGTGTATAAAGAGTTACATCAAAAACATATCTCTAATTATAATTGTTCCATGTGACTTTATCATAAAGAGCCTTAAGACGTTCCATATGGTCACTGTTCTATGATTTTATATATATACATGCTTTTACATTAAAGATTTATTATTAATTTCGTACATTAAATTAAATCTATTTGGATTGGATTACACATTGAATAGTGTATATCACCGTTAAAAGTTAGTGATCAATGTAATTGTTTCAAATATATAGGTAGGACTTTCACGGCAAAATTGTCATAAATCAAATATATGTTTATGAGATAGTTGTTGAACATATTGTTATAAAGAAACCTTTTATTTTTTATAAAAATATTATGATAATAAAAATATACAGATATATAGATATTTTATAAAGCGCTTTCGATTACAAATAAGAACTGGATACAGACACAGTCAACAAAAGATACACAAATTGGTACCATCCGTAATGACTCATAGCACTTGCAATTGTAGATTTATTATTCTAGATGTAAGATTTGCGAGGCCTAGAAAGTGAGGGAAGCGTTTCATCATCTAGTGCTCATACTTTACTTATTTTTATATATAAAAAATTGAAATATGAATAAAGCTATAAGTACTTTACCCTCGGATATATCGTTAACAGTTTTATGTGCTGACTGATGTTATTGTATTACATTTATATATGAATCAGCAACTTAGATGTAGCACGTTATCTACGTACTATATAAAAGTATGAGAATACTATACAAATCGGGACGTCGGATTCCGCGTCCGCCATCATAGATGCAATATATTTAAAATTAAATGATATGCTCAATTTAACTAATATTAAAGTCCCTTTTAAAGCCATATATTTATATATTACAGTTTTATTAAGCACGTCCGGTAACATGAACTAGATCTCCAGTTAATCAAAAACGATGACGCAGTGACAAATATACCTAACACGAAGATTCGTGTTACTCGTTTGCCTTGTCCTTTTCCATAAAAAAAAAATGAAATGTTCCTAAAAAGAATAAGAATATAAACGTTCTCTTCGCCAAGTGACTCGATCTGCTATATTCAGCTTAATAAATACAATAAAACGCGACTGTATTTCCAATCAATCACCTTCAATTAGAAAGTAGCACTTTTGAACTCGTACAACACTATAGTATTGGCAATATTTTTTAAAGTTTCTCGTTTACTAACGCATCCCATTTAATGTAAAGAAATGTTGCTACATAAAAATTACGTCCATTATATAAGACCCAAGAAAACTCTCTTAGTATTGGATAACAAAAGGACATCTGGTAACACAACGTCCATACTCGCTTACAAATAAAACGAGTACTTGAGTAACGCGACACTTGCAAATAAAATATAGTCTTTTAACTGAGAAAAAAAAACAGCTTTTGAAAGGGTAGAATAAAGAGCAAATATTGTCGCAATTATTTTTCTTACCTTGACAGTCATTCCATAGAGGTCCACAACGCCCCACACCTGCTGGTCAACTTTATCTGTAGCGACCCCTTGATCGACGCCATTTATAAAGTAGTGTAGTTTACCGTTGGATTTTCTCATCATACCTACAGTATCACCCTCCTAAAAAAAATATATTTAATATAATATAGGTTACTTATTGCATACATGTGATTTCCAACCATCTCATTATTTTATCACCTCATAAGTGAAACAAAAATTCTATATAATAAAAGAAATAAAATAGCTATCTAAAGTATGTGATAGCATACTCTAAGTTCATCAAGATTGAAGTTGCCGTACTCCATACAGCTCCCATGTCCATTTAGCAACACCTTGCAGCCTGACATCATTATGGTGCCAGTATCCATGTTCGTCATAGTCGATGGAAACCTTATAGTTGCCGGATTGTGAGTGGTTACACCGACCTTAACAACAAATTAATACTGTTAAATTATTTTGATATTTCTCTATAAAAATATAATATGTCGATGTATTTATGTTTTATTTGAATCTAGGAACAATTCACACTTTCCTTTAGAAATATAGCGATTTCATAATAATATGCTTTAGATATATATGTATATACATGTATAATCGCAACATGTAATATTATTTATTTTCATAGCAGATCCTATGGATACTGGATGTTGAATGCACAACACATATAGCATAAGCGTTACCTCTATACTTCCACTCCATTTATCAACAAGTCTGTCTATGCGAATTTCAAATAGCTCGTTATCGTACAGAGGTCGGTGCGTCATCACCACGCCATTATTGTAATCGTCCAACGGTCGGGCTCTTTCTGCTGTCCTGTTTTTAAAAAAGTTTTTTAAAAACCTTTAGGTGAGAGAGGAAAAATGATAAAACCTTGAAAATTAAATATATATTTTTTTCAAGACTCACTTGTTATTTGCCGAAAGTTTCACCAGTATACCACATCTGGGGTGAAATCTTAAACGATCATGTGCAACTGTAAAAGATCGAGTACGTATATGACATTGAAAAATAATAGCTATTAGTTAATTATATAAAAAATGATGAGAAAATGTGTACTGAAATAACACATTGGTGTTCATGAATTTGAAGTGATGCTTACCAACAGCACACGCACCTTCTGCTGGAATGGATATGCAAACTTCTTGTCGGTCCTTAGGATACGATGTCTCAGGAACTGCCACCGCGTCCTCGCTGGAAGTCAATGTGTCGTCGTTGTTTGGATCTTCTTCGATCTATGATGTAGACAAATAATCTCCTTAATAAATTACATTAGGTTCTGTAATTTTTCAACATGCATTTCAGTTAAATTAATATACTTTTTTTCACTTCAGTTAACTGAAACAATAATGCATACATGTAAGAAATTTTAAATTATTTTTTATATTAGTATTGTCAAAATTTATTAAACATTATATTTAAATCATAGCCAATGATACGCACTTGATCCAAGCTGCTCTCCATAATGGTTCTCATACCACTCGTACTTATTATAGAAACTTGCACACATTGTCCGTACAGATCAATTACAGCAAACAATCTTGAAGGCAAATCTCGAGCAGCAATACCTAAGCATCTATTATTAATATAGAACATCAGCTCCCCCTGAAAAAAAACAAATCTGATAGAAAAGTTATATGCATCCACGATGCATTCAACAGCAGCCTAAACCAATTTTATGGCATATTATAATATGAATATATATTAAGTATTATAATTTTACCTTACAAGATCTCATGACTCCCAACACATCTCCTTCTCTAAGAGTGTCGAGCTCCGGCCCGTAGGAATTTATTAGCGTAACACCATCTTTTACGATCGAGCTTCCTGACATTATCTATAAGCATACATATGTTATTGATGCGATCTATTAAATTTTAGATGCCAGTGAGGCAGAGGCGTGCGACTGTAAGCGCTATAGGTTAAGAGTTCATTTCCCACTCCAAGGAATGAAATTATTGAATAATTATCATAATTTATGGTTAGTAGTTTCATCTTCCTCACTCTAGTAAAGCGCGGCGTTAAGTACCGCCATCATTCTCAGGTTCCCTTTGCCTATCCTGCTATGTGCGTGAAGCTAAAAAAAACTTACCCAAGCTGTGTTCCTTAATTTAGTAGCCGTTGCAGGAAGTTCCATGTATTCAGGATCCAAAGTAGTAACACCAATTTCAAGACTTCCATTCCAAACGTTGACCTGTTGAATAAAAAATTAATATATATAATAATTTGATCTTGTAAATGTTCCTATTTTATATTAGTATTTTCAAAATAATGTTTTTATCCAATAATTTATCATCTAAAAAATTTTCGTTTCAACTTGTAATTGAAGCTTATATCGTGTGAAACAGAAATTATTATTAAGTAAACAGTGAAATATGAGGTGAAAACTTCTTTAGACGCATACATATGGAATTCTTTGACATGGCAAAAAACGTAAAAGTAAACGACATTACTAGAAAACTACTCTACTAAAATACCTATACTATATATAATGTACGTACGTACGTACTTATTACACATTTATAATATTAGTCAAGTTTTAACGAAATATGACAAAACTATCGAACTTATTCGTAATTTTAAAGTAAAAGCTTCCTCACGGATACAAAAACTAAATCCTGCGATTCAAAAATAAAAATAATATATATCAAAATGATGCCTTTGAGTATAAAAAACTACCCAAAAATATTTCAAAAATTAAGTATATTAAACTTCAAGACTTAAAAATTACGCCAAAAAATTATAATGTATGTCTGTCTTTCATAAAAAAAAAATGAAATGCCTAATCTATAAAACAAAAAAGTTAAGATATAGCCGATAGTATATGTTTACAGTGTAAGATAAAATCAAATATAAGTAGAATAAAAAAGAATAAATAACTGCCACATTCAGTAGCTCTTGGTCCGTTTCAAATGTAAATATATTGAATCTACCGTATATTTATATATACGAAACGGATTATCTTAGGAGCAATACTTTATTTTCTTATGTAATAATTTATATGAGAAATAAATAATCCCTATATCAACAATAACAGTACCCATCATTCAATAAACGTAAACTAATATATATATATTACACGCATATTACACACACATACATTGACAAAAAGAACAATAAGTAAATAAACTTAAACTAATATTTTGCACTCGTTAGTCATTAGTATTTTTATAACAGATTATTCTCATTTTGATTTGAAATAATTTCTTTTTATGGCTTTATTTTTATTTTACTATTAAAACCAATTCAATTAACCAACTATTGATAGAAAGAAGTATTTAAATATTTCGTAAATTAAAAATTACCTTACAACATTAAATTATCACTCCTGACAATGCACATTATATTGGTAACTAGTGGCGTCCCTTCGATCGTATGTGTCGGTGCCCGGACCCCGGGCTAGCTCGAGCAAATAAATGGACATGCGCAGTATGCAGTCCAGTGCACAATTAACAGCGTGTACCGCTGATATAGAGCTTTCGAGAAACATTAACCGGCCATTTTGTTTAACCCCTTAATGTAAGGCATTACATGCAAATTGAAACTAGTCCAAACATTATTTATGAGCACTGCATTGTCAAAGCGGTATTGACCGCCATTTTATAATTGCAGTGATAAAATCTCAATAAATTGGGATGTTTAAAAAAATGACAATTGCACTATACATGACAACTTTATATAGAAAAATTGAAAATCAAAAAGATAGATGGATTGAAACCAATGGGCGATTGAATTAATTTGCATTCCAAATTAATCATTATAATCTTACCTGTATATAGTGGATTTATCATAATAATGATTACAAAGATCAATTCATATCAATCAATTCAATCATATTTATATCATAATCGCCATTTTACAGATTTTATCATATATGTTAAGAAAATTAGTCCTTTATTACTATAAAGGGAAAAACTGTAAATAACAATGTGATAGGAAATTATAGCGCAATAAGAATTAAACATTCTATATTAAATAAAAGCATTGTAGTATTAATTATGCGAAGGCCCCAAAAAAAGTAAGGAATATTTTTTTTCCGAATCAGATTTTCACGATAATAGTAAGCAAATAGTAATTAAATATTTCTATTATGATTATTTACCTTTCTATCGATGCGAACTTCGAAGATAACATCATCTATAACAGGTTCTGCGCTTAATATTAAGCCATGATTAAATTCTACAAAATTTCGAACTGCTGTAATATTGTCATGTAAAAGCGTCACTCGATTACCACACCGCCTATGAAATCGCATTTTGTTTTTCATTAATTTTAACTATCTATTCGAGAAGTTAAATCCATTTATTTATAATCGACAACAATTGACGCGTACTAAAAATGCCGTTAATTTTTCTGTTTAAACCAATAAAATTACTAGTTTTCATTTCGTAAAAGTGAATGAATTTGAAGCCGATATATATGAAAGAGTGCAAAATCAATATCGGTGCATCGCGTCTCGCGACTGCGCGTCCGTTCCTGCACTCCTCGTCCGATCGCGACCAAATGAAACTTGACAATGCTACCATAACTATTGACTGCACATACAAACTACCAAGCTGAAAAGCTTTAAATAAAACAGTGTTGCCAGAATTGTGTGACAAATATATAAGTACATAAAAAGAAATATTTTTTTGGACCACGGTAATCAATGATTTATTCTTATTATTATAATACTTTAATTTTGATTTTTTTTTTTATAAATACTTCACATTTTATACAATAAACGGTCCTAAGTCGCTAAATATAAATTCAACACATAATTGGAAGTAACAATTACTCATAAAACAATAACGGGAACGGAGTGTCTTACACTAGATTCCCTCTGCCTACCCTGCTATATGCGGGATATGTATATGTATGTGTGTATGTACAAAATCAATAAAACCATGAAATATAGCACTGATAATAATTAGTGCAATAAATGTCAATATAAGTGTCAGCGCATCAGCACCATGATAATAATTCATATATAGGGTTTTCCAATAAGGGCGGGTAGATGTTGAAATGGAATAAAACAAGCTGTGTGTCAGGTATTGACAAAATTATGTTTTTATTTGAAAGGCGTATGTATGCCATTAAGTGTGGAATATGACATCATTCAAATATCCGCCTCGGCTTCTTACGATGGAATGGATCCGATCCAATTCTCAATCACTCTTCCGCATAGATTTGGCTGAATTTAAGCGATGGCCTGTGTTATGTTCACCTTTAGAGCATAGGTCGATTGTGATTTATTTGCATAGACCTGTTCAAGAAACCCCACAGGAAAATTTCTAGTGGGGTCAAGTCGCATGACCTTGGTGGCCAATTTACATCACCCCTACGAGAGATAACCTTATCCTCAAATCGTTCATGCAAAATGTTAATCGTGGCGTTTGCTGTGTGGCACGTAGCGCCGTCCTGCTGGAACCATATGTCCTGGGTCAGTTGGATCTTGTACGGATGTAGGCTTGGGCCCGCCAACGCAAAATTCTCCAAGTTGAAGTCTGTGAAAGGCCGAGTTCTTGTGCACGGCGAGGAATAGATTGCCTCGGGTTCTGCTGTACATTTTCACGGACCGCGGCGATGTTCTCGGCCGATCTTGCGTTCCTTGAACGTATAGGTGTTGGCTGATTGTTTACTAAACCGGTCATCTCAAATTTGGCCACCAAACGTTGAAGAGTCGACTGTTAAGGGCCACCACGTCTACCGTAAAATGGGTGCAACGCGCGCAACGTTTGCGTTACCGAACCCTCATTTTGATAATAATGTTTTATCATTTGAACGTGCTGTTCAATCGTGTTCAACTTGCCATGATGATTTGGCATAAACAAGTGAATAATAAACAAAAGATTTGACAGATGTCACCAATACAAAATGGCTGCCACGGGGCGCCAAAATCTACCCGCGCCAATTGAAAAACTCTTTACAAGCTAATACAGGGTGTCTCAAACGAAATTTTTCTTTAGCTTACTGCGTGAACGCAACGTATCCGAGATCGCAGAAGTTTTGTCGATCTGTAGCGTGGCTCTTGGGAATTCAGTCACCATAGACAGTTTCTCGGGAGCAAACAGCGCGTTGTGCGTGCGAGAGTTTTACAAAAACGGTGATTCGGCGACTGTAGTTCGTAAAAAATTCTGCAGTATTCGAAATTCGCCACTTAAATGATGCGCCACGCATTCTTCTCATTCGACACTGGGTGAAAAAGTTTAAAGAGACTAGTACAACGCTGTATATATAAATCTAAATCCGGGCTACCTAGGTCATCAAGAACGGTAGAAAACTTGGAGTGTTACGAGGGTCACACTGAAAGTTTTTAGAACGGACCACCACTTATAATAAAAATATTCTAAATTTTGAAAGAGCAGTTCCTTAACAATATTATTGAGTATAAATTTTATTATTTTTTTCGTTTATTTCACGATTGGAAGGCAGTTGGAAACAGCATGTGCCACGTTAGCAGGAACTTAAAGCGAGAAAATTTCGTGCAATAATTTTTTATAACATTCGGTGTTACTTAAGTCAACAAGAAAGTTGCGATAGGCTTTGATTGGCTTTTCACCATGAAGCCCCATCTCGTGCCACTGATTATACCTAGTTTGAGAAGTTTAATCGTTGTCACACTTATCTCACCAATGATTTGCGTGAAGGACCGTCTTCTACGTCAACGACTGATGATAACATCAGTGTTGTGTGGCGTATAATAAAGACTGACAAAAGAGTGACCTATCAGCTATAGATTCGAACAAACTTAGGCATTACTATGAGTAAAGTGTACAAAATCCTTCATAAATATATAACGATCACAAACAGCTTTGTTTCTGGTGGATACCTAATATGTATGACTGAAAAGCTCCGTCATGTCGATTGGCGCCGTGAAATGGTTCAAAGATTAAACGGAGGTGACTCAAATGCTGTCCGACATGCTTACGAGTGACGCTAACTGGATTTAATGTTTTCATCTTAATGGCCACGTAAATAAGCAGATCTACCGCTACTGGAGTGCAACGAATCCGAAACGCAAACATCAGAAACCCCTACAATCGCCTAAAGTGAACATTTGGGCTGCGATATCGGCGCGAGGAATTATCGACCCTTACTTTTTTGAACACGAAAGGCGTGCAGTTACAGTGAATTCAGAGGACATTCAACAGGACGGTGCAACTTCACACACGTCCAATATGTCTCTGGCAGGTGTTCGTGAAATTTTCTCAGGCAAATTGATCTCCCGGGGAGGTATACTTATTTGGCCTCAACGCAGTCCAGATTTAACCCGTATAAACATTTTCCTATGGGGTTATCTTAAATCTAAATTTTACGCCAATAAGCTGACTTCACTGGCGCATTTGGAAGAAAATATCCGACACGAAATGGCAGCCATCTCTGAGTCCACCTGCCGAGCCGTCTTAAGTAATTTTACTGGTCGATTAAACGACTGCCGAGATGCGAGGGTCTACATTTAGACGATATTATTTTAAGAAATAAATCCCCAAAAATTGTATTTTTATAATTAATAAACAATTTTTACCTATTTCTTAATCGCTCCACAAGTATAAAATTTATTTTGAGACACCTTGTATCTAAGCACAGGTTACCTAAATACTACAATTATCTAAATAAAGACAAAGAGGGATAGAAAGAATAGATCAATCGGATATATGTGAAAATTAATATAAATATTTTTGAATTTTACTCATGGTAACAATTTGGTGTTTACCCCGCATCACGGCTGCCTTGGACAATTTAATGCACATGCGCAGCATGCATCTTAATGTAGTATATAATACGAGGCTATGATGATTTCCAAAACTATTTACTATGAGATATAAACCATGCTATTGCTAAAAGCAATAGCTGCACACTGAAATGTATGTGAATACATTGGGCTAATCCACCTAATATTGTGTGCCTGAGAACTCTCGAAGCGGGTTCCACTAAAATTTGTTTTGCAAACAAATATTCAGACTTTTTATGCTGGCTACATTATAACTTTAACAAAAAACTATATCATTTTGATTAAAAGTTGACGATTACAATAATCAATCATGTCCATTTGGATTTGTGTTGATCAGAGTTCAGCGGAATTTTTTTTATAGCTTATTTTACTGAAATTTTTTTCACCTAGACTAGACTGTATTTAATTTTTTTAGATATCTTGCGAGGTTGGGAAAAAGCAGTAAACAAGCAAACGCGAGTCAGCTGCACACTAACTACTAGGCCGGCTCAAACAACTGCCTATGACAATGTCGTAAAAAATCTGTTTGGTAATAAATTATTACTATTTTTTCTCTTGTAGTGGTTTGGCCCAATAGCGCCACTCTAATAATAATATAGACTGACGGTTATACGACATACTAAATGCGTTCAGTTAAACAAATACGTACTATAGATATAAGTTGAAACGAGTACTTTTAAATTATTTTTATATGTTCTTTCTATCTTTCTCGCTCTGTCGCTGAATCTATTATATATAACAGGGATTTAAATAAAAATGTGTTAATTTCTAAAGCCCATCGGTATTCGTTATCGTAGATATTGTACCTTACAACAAATAGCTCTCAATAACGTTATTGGGGAATATGTTTAGATTTGTTTATGTTATCAAAAAAAGTTAAGTGATAATGAATTTCAATGTTAATTTTCCATTACAAAACTAGATTTCCTAAGAATTTTTCAAACCAAAATGATTAAATCCACAAAACGTACCTTTCTATCAATACAAACTTCAAATAAAACATCATCTTCGATAGGTTCTTCACTTAATATTAAACCATGGTTAAATTCAACGAAATTTCTAACAGCAGTAGTATTATCGTGTAAAAGCGTCACTCGATCACCGCACCGTCTATGGAAACGCATTTTTATTCCCGTTATGGTCCATGTATGTAGAAAATTTTAGGACATTTAACGACCAGTAAAGAAACTTTCATAATTGAATCACACTGAATATTAAAATATACGTTTACAAGCACCCGTTCAACACAATAATAAACGAATAAATAGTAAAATTACTCAAAAAGTGATCCCGAAAGCAAGAAAATGTCGACTGAGTTCGATAAGCAAATTGATATCAAGGGGCATGTAAAATCGATACCTTTCAACAAACTGCGACTGCGCGAAAAATTACTCTGCGTTGCCAGAAGAAAAAAAGTGATGGCATTATTCGTTATTAGATTGAACATATTTGCTGCAGTTGAGACATAATATTTTTCTTTGCAACATCTATGGACTATTTTAGCAGATTATACTAAATATCAAATCATTCCCTTACTAAGTGAATGACTGCAAGAAATCAACACAGCAACCCTAAACAGATTTTGTTTGCAAGTTTTCAATGAATTCACTTGACACTTTGTACATAGATTCTTTAAGTATCATTATTTCAAGTCGGAAAAGTTGTTAATAATTTTAAAAAAGGAACCATAAGAAACCATATATTTCTTATAATATTTAAAATTAATTTAATTTTTAAACATTTTAAAAAACGACATCAAGTTATAGTTGGTGTTAACAAAATGTTTTCAATATATATGTTAGGGAATAATGACTAATATTATTTATATTGACTGATTCGATATTTGAAATATGATTTGATGGTTAGCCGGCTGGCGATACATTGCTATAAAACTATAGAAAGACAGTATAAACTTGTTGGACTTTCGCCTGTGCCACTGGAGCACACTGACCATGGCGTCCGAAGGTGGTGATTATGTCGCTACTCCTTTAGACTCAGCTTCTGCGACATCAGAAGTAGAATTTAATTTAGCAATTTAGCAATTTCCCAAATATTTACTACTTATTGATTCAAGTGAATTTTACATTATATCGTAATGCTAGTAAATATTAATTTTTAGAAATTATTTTCCAAGAGTACAAGTTTTTTTTGAGATAGATCGATAAAAAGAAATTATTTGTGAAATATTTTAGCTACAGCTCCTGAAAGTTAATGTAAACAACCCCCCAGATGCAGAAAATCAATTAAAAACAAGTTTTAAATTATTACATTCTTTAAATATTGTCTGTGTTATTTTAAATACTTTCGTTTTAAATTGACATTGTTTTATTGTAAATCAATAGTTACACTCATAAGAATTATATTAGTGCATAGTAAAGTTGCTGATTTGATTGACAAGTGAATCTGTCAAATAGTATTTTTGAGTGTAGATACTATGTTAAGTTGTATTTGTCATGATAGTTGCTGATATTATAGATTGATTTGTAAACGTATATATAATAGATTAATTTGTAAACTATTATTGTTATTCTACATACCAGTTCTTTAAATTATATATTAGCTTATAATCGATAGCAGAGCAATTGCTTGATACAACAGGCTTACTTTTAAATCACTTTGAGAACACATCACAAGCATAACCTATGACATTTATCAATGGCTAAGGGCGAAAATTTTAAAAATGTATGCCAGTAATTGTAATATGTAAGAGCTCACTAATGAATAAATATAATATATTTTTGGGGATAAAAAATAAAAATAAGATCACCCCTAAAAAATGAATTTCTTGTTTTTTATCATTTATAATATTGCGAAAATTCAGACAAAATTATATTTAAGTTAACTTATAAATTATAATGTTCAGTTTAATCTGCATAAAAATATTTTTAATAGATACTGAGAAAATAAACTTTTTTGTTAAGGGTTGCAGCCCCCATAACTTGTTTCCTGTAAGGTTTAGGGACACAAAATTAAGTGTATCGCTATTTTGAATAAAAAACAATATTAATATGGTAAAATCAATTCATTACACACCAGTTTTATATGCTTATCCTGCTAGACCTTTTGCTAGTATTAGATTTAACTGTTATTATTACTAAAGTGAATTCTGAGTTTTTACATTCAAAATAAGAATTCTATGACCAAGAGAGTATATTGTTGAGCTATTAAGAGCATGTTTACATAAAAGATGCTCTTAATAGCTCCTCTCCTCCTTTTAATAGTCACAAACAATTTCTATGTATTAGAGGTTATAATAAAAGTTTGCTTGCTAGTTTGCTCTCAAAATGTAAGCAAATAAAACAAGCCCTGATCTAGAGATTCAAAATACATATAGTTTATCATATTTTTACATATGCTATATAACTTTTTATTAAATGAGAGATTTTTTTAATAATCTATGGTAGATAAGTAGAAATACTTATAAACACAAATAACAAAATTAAACACATCTGTAAGGAGGGAACAAATACTCAAAACACATTTGGGAGACTGAATGTTAAAAAAATGATATTTAACATTTTATATGTAAACTTTAAAAATTTAAAATCATATTAGAATGCACTTAAATATCAGTAAGTGAAACAAAAACACAAATTAGTTTTAATAACTTTAGTACCTTAATGGTACATCCAAATTAGAAGAGGTACAACAAAGAAAGATTTAGGAAAGGTATGTATGTGGTATTACTTATTTAATATTGCAATTAGAATTTCATAAAACAATTCGCATATGACTTCATAATGTAGTATTTTATATGAAATTATTGTACAAGAGTAATAGCAGCAGCGCAGGCACATATTATTATAAGGATATTTCACAACTGCTTATTTATACATAGCTTTGGTTATATAATTGATGTACAGGAGAGTACATATTAATACTTATGCTATTAGATAATTTAAACCAGTTAAAATTTATAGAAATTTATAGAAATATGTGTACAGTGATTCCTAGATGATATGTTGCAATTCCTTTCTATTGATCTAAAAAATAAAAAAATATAAAAAAGAAAATCAGAACAAACTCCATTGCTTTTCTTTTCCATGTAATTTTTGTATCATATTTGATATATTATAGTTATGTAGTGATTTAAATTCATTAAGGTTTGGGTTATTGTTGAAATTAAAACATATTTTTATATTTTTTATAGTGAAACATATTTTCCTTCCCAGTGGACCCAACATAAACTTCAAAGTGAAACATTAATATCACTTAGATAGGTATAGAAGTAGGCAGCATTTTGCACCTTTGGAATTATTAGACCTAATCAAAAAATTATGATTTTGATTTTTTGCCACAAAATTACTTAGGACAACAAACTTTATCAACTTTGATTAGAGTAAAAATATAAATTAAAATATAACTTAAAGAAAATTATTTCTTTTCAAAAATCTTAAATGTACAAATCTATGATGTTTGCCAAAAACTGATATTTTTTAATTATATTATATACGCCGCAGCCCACATATAGCAGGGTAGACAGAAGGAACATGAGAACCTAGATTCCATTCTCTTTCAACAATTCCATTCCCCACTTTTTGCTGGATTTGGAAAAGGTCACTATAATTCTAAAGGTGTGATATATTTTTATTACAAGATAAATAATGTTCACATAAGCCATATTAAAGCATAGTGACCAAAACATTGTAATTAATATTTATCTCCAAATCCGATAATATTAATACTACAAAATATATATTAGAAAATAGGACATATTTTATCTCGTACATAGTAAACATAGTATGTAAATAGCAAAAGTAGTTTATTAACCCTTTCGCTACCAGCGTCATATATATGTGACAACCTGATTTTCTTACCAGAGCCCGGCGTCATAAATATGTGACGGGCGTTCATTACCAGTTTAAGACAACAGTTTTTCCCAGATTGTACCGTACAAAGAGATTGTCATAAAACAATAAAATAGATACAGGATGTTAGTGGTCTGGTAAAATTGCTAATTTCACTTAGAACGTTATAAATACATCCCAAAAAATTTATGACAATTGATATTAAATTAATAAAACGTCTGGGCTGTGGTGGCGATTTGTCTCCTGAGACCCTGGTAGCGAAAGGGTTAAACAAGTCTCTGTACCAATAGGCAAAACGTAGATTTCTATAACAATTAAAAAGGATTTTTATAGAAACGATCAGAATCACTTACCTTTCTATCGATGTGAACTTCGAATATAACATCATCTTCAATAGGTTCCTCACTTAATATTAAGCCATGATTGAATTCGACAAAATTTCTAACAGCAGTAGTATTATCGTGTAAAAGTGTCACTCGGTCACCACATCGTCTATGAAATCGCATTTTGGATGTTTAAAATGTATATTTTATTTAGTCATCATTTCACTTATACTTGTTGCGACGCCATGTACGTTTATAATTTATCTGAACATTCTCCAATTTATTTCACATTGTCATTATTTGATTACTTCCGCGTCATTCTATTTAGTAGATAGGTAGTTATTTTTAAGCACATAATGTAACGTCCTTAAAATTTGATGAACACATCGTGTTATAAAGTGCTTAAGTATATCAATTCAATCTGAAATTTTTATCAATCCCAAGATCGATCGTGCTTTATTCACCACAGATTATTAAAATTTTTATATATCACAGATGACAAATCTGATGTTTATCAAATTTATGGTTATTAATGTTTTACGTAAAAGTAGCACTAACTAATACTAAAATGCAATCATTTTAATTACCTATTATTCATTTTAAGTATCTAATAAATCATGAGTCATGAATTTATTTTTATCAATTATTGGTTTTTTTTTTCCCCCTAAACGAAACTAAAGAAGATTATATAGGGATCGTAGCGCATAGCACATGATTTAAAAAAAAAGGCGCCGCTTCTAAATTTCCCCGCCTAAAGATGGTTCTGTTCTCCACGCCTCCTCCTTAACATGTTGTTAACATAGCCTACGTTCCAGTGGTTCTGCAGGCGCTGTGTATTAAATTAACAAAAAAACCTATCAAAAGACGGATTGGCTTGACATATATTTAACCGAAGACGACCGTGACCATAAAAAATATTAATAAAGTAATAAAACGTAAAACGCATGTCGTGGCGCGGATGCCCAAGCGTGCGACTGTAAACGTGACAGGTTATGAGTTCGATTACCATTCCAGGGAATGGAATTTTTCATTACCTGAGTTTGGTAACAAGGCAAAGCGCGGCGTTTTATATATGAAACTGGGGAACTGAGTGTCTTAACACTAGGTCCCTCTGCCTACCCTGCTATATACGGTATACAGTGTGAAGCTATGTATATAATATTTTTCAAGAAAAGCTAATCTTATATTTATTCACACTATTTTTAATACATTTATAAATGTACGTAGAGGACAAAACACAAAGATTAAGAAAAGATTAACATCAATAGGAGGGGAAACTATGCCGCAAAGGTTCTCGTTGATAGGGTGGAAAAATTTAGGGCAACCTGAAAGGAATATGACAGGCGGTGAATTCTTCGAAGTCACATTCACGCAAAGTATGGTCCTTTATCTTAATCAGATGCACGGATGTATACGAGTGCCCAAGGTGCAGGCAACAGACAGTGGCAGGTCGTAGCCGGTAGTTTATCGTCGCCGGGATTCACAAAGAGTGAGGCATATCTTGTTGCGTTGGCTAGCAGCGGTCGAGGAGGAGCATCATAACATTTTAGTGGGTAAACGGACGGCCTTCTCGGATCTGCCGGTCTGGAGTCCCACATAACCCATCCGAGTCCCCGGTTGGGCAGGTGTCCGTACCAAGATTTCGTCGCTTAAATAAAGTTTTAATCGGTGAAACCTGGGTCTTCTTTGAATCTCTGCCCGATTTAAAATATAATGGTTAACTTTTTGCGGGTTGGACAATTTTCAATAACTCTTTCGTTTTTTTTCGAGTTGTTTTTCCAAAAGATAGCAGACCAAATAAGAATAACAAGTTCTAATGTCCCACACTGAACTACTGCTTTCGCATAAGAATCTTGGCATGCGACTAATCGCGGAATGAACTGGAATCTACATTAGCGAGTTTAAATCCCTGTGAAAACATTTTTCGTCCATTAAGAAATATTGTGTAGTACTCATATAAAGTTTTGAGATTTTTAATTTTTATTTATATTTGTTATAATAGAAAGTTTATGAAGATGTAAGTAATATACAATAGTTGAAATTATATTTTTATTAACTCTTTGTTGTTCATTTGTTAATGGTTAATAACATTAATCAGTAACCTTAATTTATTATATATTAACTACATATAACATTCTCGATTTAATGTAGGTACAAATGCAGGTCCCATTCGTTCAGGTGATTGCTTGCATGAGATTTTAACAGGATAATAGAGCAATTTGCACAATATAGTCAATTACTAAAATCGTTCTAGAAGTAACGAGTTGAGAGTCTTTGTTATACACAGCGTGCGCTCGAAAGCAAACTAGTCAAGAGTTACGAACATGTTCCACTAGTGTCATAATATTTACCTAGCTTAATGTTACAAGTAATTGACTGATTAATGAGAAATATTTTATGAATGTTAAAAATGTCAGGGATAATTTGATTTAAGAGCTGATTTTAGCCTCCGAGGAGGAGGGCTGTAATCAGGATCTGGTACTGGTGGAACTGAGGGCCATGGGTCTCGTCGCCATTGAGGGTCATTTGTAGAAGTCGGCGGCTTCATCTGCTCGGGTCTTTTTGGTTCCTCTAAATATGAGAACGGTCGCTGTCCAAGTATAGGCCCGGAGTTAATTTGGTTATGCAGCCACGAGTCAGAGCGATTAGTGGGTCGACTGTAATAAAATGGATAATATAAGCCTACATACAAAAAAGACAATAATTCTTTCCCATATTATTTCTGCATTTGTTTACGATTTCTTCTAATAACTATAATTCTAAAAATGGTATTTTAAATTTTATAAGACGGTAATTACATTGCTTTATAGAGCTTAGGTATATGTAACACGTAATTGTATTAGATTTTCATATTTTCTTGTGTTTAGGTTTTATATTTTTATCACTCATGTTTTTGTTTCACTTGTGGTGTTTTTAAAGAAAATAGGTGGCAAAATTATAGTGTAATAAAATAACAAATTTAGATTTATAATAAAAAATAATTTACAAAAACTTACGTTATTTCACCATTTTCTCTAAATGGTATACGACTAGGTTCATCGTTGATAAAAGCAGGGTTTGTCTGAGGCTTACTAAAATAATTAAGTATTTAAAATAAATTAAAATGATATACGGCACAGTTACAATATCCCTAAAATAAATGATGACTATTGATTATAATATAGAAAACAAAAAAAAACGGCTTATCACTGTTTTTTCTATGTAACATACAAGGTACAAGAGATGCGTTAGGATAAAAAAATTAAAAATAATATTTATAATACTGACCCTCTACCCGTAAATGATTCATTGCGTTGTGAATTCCACGGATCTTCTGATCTTTTTGAAACACTAGAAAATAAGAATTAAAGGCCTTAATTTTATACTTTTAAAAATAAACCAAAAACCAGATGGTAAGCCCGGTCATTACTTCTCAGATAGTAAAAAATACATTAATTTTTAATTATTACGGCTACAATTTTATCTTGGTTCACATAGAAGAGAAATATATGACGATTACAATGGTATTGAGAATTTTTGCTTCCGGTGTAAATTACGAGCTGCATTCTGCCTGCTAATTCAAAACAGTAGTTGCAACGAATTTGCCAAAAAATCTAAAGTGCCTATTTGTTTTTTTTAACTAAAAAAAATGTTTTTGTAAAATTTAAATATACAAAATAATCACAAAAGTTCGCTAGACTTACTTATTTATTTGTGCCCTAAAAAAAATCCCGAAAAGACAAAAAAGGTTTTTTTGATCCTCCTAAAGCAAATCCCCCCTTAAATATTTTTTATTTTTTTTTTATTTTCATATAAAAGAATAATGACCTGTGTAGAATAAATACGAAGTCTATTTGACTTCGTATTTCATTTATTTTTTTATATAATATGAATCTGAGTATGTATTGTATAGTATTCTATACAGGTCAGATTTAATTTAGGGATATGTATATAACAAATTACGCGTGAAACATTTGACCTCGACAGTACTACTATCATAAATATGGTATCCTCAAAAGATTTTTGGTAAAAAAATACGTACGATTCAAATTATAGCACAAATTGTAAATAATCTTTAAATTATGTATTGCCACAAAAATTACTCATGACTCAAAAAGGTTATTTACTTACGATTTCGGGTAGCCCATAAATATGTCGTCATTGCGTTGTAATTGCCAAGGATCTTCTGCTTTACTTTGTGTACTACAAATTAGTAAATAATATATAAGTAAGTTTGGTACCCTACGTAATACGTATTAGGCAGCTGTTGCTTGTTGTAGTAGCTAACGTTATAAAATACATTATTAACTAGTTTCATGTGACTTTCTTTTTGTCTAAACCTTTAATATCTTAATTATTAATTTACAAGAAAATAAAAAAAAATATATAGATCAATAATCTAATAATCTAAGCTAGGGGTAACAACGTTTTTTAGCAACGGAGCTGTTCTAATTTAGATTTTTTTTGGTTGGCTAAAATCGTACTTCTTAACAGGTAGGTATTTAAAATTGTATTCGTATTGTAAACATTAGATCATAGAAAACTAAATGTGAAAAAAATGATATATTTTAAAATATTAGCGGGACACCTACCTACCTACCTGCTCACCATTGATTTAAGGCCTAGTGACTTAATGGATTACCTATTCGAAATTAGTACCTTGTATTAAATAAAATGTTATTTTGTTTGTAAAAAAATATCTTAGCTTCAACATTAAATTAAGAACTTACTTAAAGGCGTTGAGTACCCCTAATTTGTGTATAGAATGCTGAAACAAATATTCCGTTTGCTTATTAATATTAATAAAAAATGTATGCAATATATAAATTAAATTATCTACATCGCTGTTTATATTATATACCTCATCTTCACTTATTTTTTTCCGATACTGCATAACCTGAAAGACTAGCAGAACAAGGAGGACGATGTTGATGATGTGTCCAATGTAGCCCTTGAGACATAAGGTCATAAGAATAAGGGCGCCCAAGCGTATTAAATCCTTTTCGTAATTTGTATCTAGTCCTGGCTCAACGGCTACCTATGAATCAAAAATATTTAATCTTTAGAATTATGACCAAGTCGAGAAAAACAACGACAAGTAACGATAAACTGTCGTCGTGAAAAGCAATAGATACCTATATAATATACCATACAAAAATTTCATCATATTTACATTCGATTAAAGAATTCTTAAAAGTAAAAAATTGAGCGATATTTGTTATTGAACAATGTATTATATTGATATAACTAAATAAATAACTCAATAAAAAATACAAGAATTGAAAACAAACACAATCTTTATGGAACTTAACATATAGAAACTTTATCTGCAGGAGTCGTTTTAAGTAAGCAGTATCAAAAAAAAAGGGACTAATAAAAATGTTACAGTAAAAAGTATGCACGGAAAGTGTTCGTTTCAAAATTAGTGAATGGAATAAAAATCTTAAAAAAAGATAATGAGCAAATTTTTTATTTACCAATGTCTTCCTCATATTTTGATAATCCATTCCAAAATGAACTCCAAACGTTAAGTCTACCACAAATGCAGCAATGCATAATCCAACATATATGTAAACAATATTATCTACATATTGTACTGGCTTTTCGTTGGTTAAAGCTACGGATAGATACACAGGTATTACGTAAACGTAACTATATTGTATATTAATAAAAACGATCATCGATATCGGTTCATCCAGCAAAAAATTATGCGGTGACACACATAAAAGACACAGTCGAATTGAGAATCTCCTTTTTTGAAGTCAGTTAAAAATAAATCATAGTTACAATACAACGAACTTCATAACAAGCTTTATTTTATGACTTGTACATACCTGATATAAGTGTGATAGCAGTGAAAAGAGTAATTACGGAAAATACTAACGTCGTTATAGTTAGTATAAAAACTATTTGAGACGTAGTTAAATCTGTTACAAACAACGCATTTTCACAGTCATCCTCTGAAAAAATAATTATTAATGCTTTTACTAATTTATATATA